>JBBBDQ010001960.1:1232500-1385000 GCA_037127315.1 Ascarosepion bandense
GTTAGACGCTCATACGTCGAAATCGACGGAAGAGTCCATAATATATATATATATATATATATATATATATATATATATATATATAATGTAGGGTCAATAGACACCTCCTATCACACTAACTCCCAATTATTCTCAGAACACTCTCATCTACCCAACCCTCATTCTCGGTATCCTTACCCGCCTATCACCCACCCTCTGACATTTCCTATATTTAATCATCCTTTCTCCACTCTATGTAGCCCCCTGCGCAGTAGTGGCAGTGACATGCCTTGCTCGGGGTGAAGCGCTTATAAAATATATATATATATATATATATATATATATATATATATATGTATGTATATGTATATGTATATGCGTCTTGTGGTCGGGGAGAGAATTGGAGGCGCTTCTCCAATTTGGAGGAATTTGCAGACATTTACCAGCTTGACCATCTCGCCAAAATTTCCCGTGTGTCATTGCATCTCTATAATCACTCCAGGTCCTACCTAATTTACTTGATCACTCCAATTAGAATATAAACTTATTTTCTGTCCATTTTCCTTTCTTTTAATTCTATATAACACCCCTTATATAAACCGTGTTTTTTTTTTTTGTTTTTTTTTAACAAAATATTTAATTAAGGAAGATTTTGACAAATACGTTTGAGCCTAATTTAATATTCAACGTCGTTCGCGTTTTTACTGAATTTCTCTTTGAATACACCGCCGAAGCACGTGTCTCAGAGCAAGTCGATTGTTTTGTTAAAACCATACAACAAATCTATTGTAATGCCTTATTTCTGAAAACGGTCTATATTTACTTTTTTTTACTGTAGATAATAGCAAGCTGGGTGTGAAATGAATGGGCACTTATACCACTCATACTGTTAGCATTAATTGTCGGCGCCTCTATGTTATTATTTCAGTAAAGTTAATTGGAGATTACGAGATTAACATGAGGTAAGAAGTGAAACAAAATAAAACTGTACGTAGCAAGCCAAGAATCTGAGTTGTTCTTTCTCGTAGAATCGTTTTCAAAAATTTAATGGGTACTCAACAGTAGAACAATCATTAGCTTGCTAGTCTCGTAGACATATTGTGTAGCGAATTCGATCCTCATTGGATGCCTCGCTAATTTTAGACGCAGGTTAGCTAGTTCAAATCATTCGATTCGCATCAATGTATTTTAGCCCTATGTTTTGCGGTGCAGTGGATATCGGGGAGCTGAGTTCGAATTCCAGTTGAATTCCATGCTTTCACTTACGCACAAATAGCCTTGGGAAATGTATTAATCCGTCTCTTCCCTCCAGTTATGGGTTAAATAATAGGACAGATTGGGTTCTATAGACTTGTCAGGCAAGCAGTCTACCGCAGAAAACAATGGCAACCTACTGCGGGATAATCTTCTGCCTAGTCATTCATCTCTCTTTCGAGACATGATCGCCCAAAGCATGTATCACGTATGGCACTTAACTGACTGACTGTTATAGATTTAACTGTATAGTTGATTTTACTGATCAAACATTGTTGAATATTTTGTATGGGCCATCCAGTGAGGATCAAACTCACTACACAGACTAGCCTCATTAACCATTACCCTAAACTAAGGCAGCTACGCTAACATCATATAATAATTCTGCTCGTTCCTTTCTTAATTACTTAGTTAATACCTCCGTCTGTTACGCCACTTACTCTCTACACGAGCTTTTCCTGCCCCTCTATCTCTCCTCGCCCTTTCTCTCACTTTTGCCAAACCGAAGGGTATTAAAGGAGGAGAGAGCCTATAGCATTTCCGTATCAGTAGTAGCTTAAGCTGGTGGCTGTAGCAGTAATTGTGTGAGTATATGTGTGTGTACTGTACAATATAGTAAAAATAAGTAGGTTTGTTGCCGTACCCCGCGACCTAATAACGAAATTATTGGCCTCTACACCCTTGGCCATTACTCAGTTGGTATTTTCTGTTTACAATAAACACAGGAGCCATGATTTTTCAGTAATAAAAAAAATTCTCTTTCAAATTCTCCCACAAAATAGCGTACAGTATTTTGGTTATGGTTTGTGCATACGCCGCTTAATAGAATATAAGATTACAGTAAAGTAGCTTCTATGGACATTGCTTTTATAGATATTTTAATAAAATTACACTCTGTGTTATCGTCATTTTATTATCTAAAACCTTTATGTTTGAAGGCGTCACTATCATTTGTAGTATGACAAAGTAAATTTTTTTCCAGGAAATCATAAGTTTCCTTCCGTGGAAATTCCACGGGTTCTACTAGTAATATAAGATTACAGTAAAGTAGCTTCTATGGACATTACTTTTATAGATATTTTAATAAAATTACACTCTGTGTTATCGTTATTTTATTATCCAATACCTTTATGTTTGAAGACGTTACTATCATTTGTAGTATGACAAAGTAAATTTTTTCCAGGAAATCATAATTATCCTTCCGTGGAAATTCCACGGGTTCTACTAGTAATAATAATAATGTAATAGGAGTAGATAGGTTTGCCTATCGTCCAGTTCACATTCCTCTTCAGTTTTGGTATTTGTTTCTTGTTTCCTCTTTAGGATTGGGTTTTCGATTCCTTCTAAAGTACTTTTTTCTATTTCTATCCCAGTATCCTCTTGCGTCTTAGTGGCTTTCACACCTTGCTTGGGTAAATAGATCAGAATAATAATAAAAAACAACACGCATACATCACGATCACACGTCACGTAACCTGTTAGAGTCGTAGGAGTACTTCAATTACTTCAGCCGTAGCAGATGTGGTGTATCTTGGAAAAAATAGTCTGACGGAGACCTTCCCTCTCCAGGCTGGTTTCGAATTCAGTTTTCTTTCTTCTAGACAAGTCGCCAACCAAGGCTGTGGAATCTAGTCTGTCTATAGCTAGAAAGAAGGTGAAGATATAGATCCATACTTTTCCCAAGGGCAATAGCACGTCAGTAAATGTAATAAACTCGACTGGAATTCGAAATCGGTTCTACCGAATCCTCAATTGGAGCCGCAATTCATTACTCTACTTTCTGATAAGCACGCATAATAAAAAGAAAGAAAAAAGAGATAGATCCATGCCTTTCCCAAGGGTATTAGCAGGTCAGTGAATGTAATGAACTCGACTGGAATACGAACTCGGCTCTATTGATTCCCTCATCGGAGCTGCATACATCAGTCAGTTAAGTGCGATACGTGGTACAAGCTTTGGACGATCATGTCTCGAAAGAGACATGACTGACTGGGCAGAAGATTATCCCACTGTAGGTTGCTTTCTGCGGTAGACTGGCCGCCAGCCAAGGCTATCGAACCCAATCTGTCCTATTATTTAACCCATAACTGGAGGGAAGAGACGGATTAATACCTTTCCCAAGGGTAACTGTGCGTAAGTGAATGCAACGAATTCAATTGGAATTCGAACTCGGCTCCCGATTTGTCGTTCCGAATTGATATCGACTGCTCCACAACATTTCAAATAGCCGGTTCGTTTGCGTTCAGTTTCGTACTAATGCACTTTAAAAATGCATGAAACCATCTCTTCTCCCTCTAAATATGCGTTAAATAGCTAGATAATTTGGGCTGTCAACCATTTTAAGAGAAGAAAAACTTTGGATGTAAACTCATGGAAAAGGTGACAGGAAACCACTCCACTATCTTTCCCAAGAAATCATTGCAATTTACAGTTAATAGAGAAAATGAAGCTGTGGAGAGCTGTGATTGCTTACTTTTTAATGAGACATAGCATTAAAAATAGCAATAAAAACTCATATTTATATTAGCTTTGCTTAGTAACGTATAAGATCATGTATATGTAGCAAAGGACTCACTACAGCAGTAATACTCCTAGCAAGATGCGTAATATTAAAATTTACGAAGCGAAACTTAGTACGACACAAGGATTCAAATGTGAGTCACCCAGTGAGGATCGATCTCACAACACCTTTGTTTCAATATGCGTATAATGAATCTTTCTTTTGAAAATACAGTGAATGAATGTATTTCATCATTGTCGTTTCTTCCCGACATTTTTCTTTTTTTACCCTGAAAGTTTAATTAATGTCGACGCTTCCAGCTCCTTTAGCATAATGCTAGAATTTCGACTGTCTTCATCATCATTAGCAGGATCCGAAACAAGAGCATCGCAACTACTACTGTTGCTTCCACTAGAACGTTGCAACTGGTGGCATCTCTGGTAGACTGGCTAATAAAATTAGGACTCCTTAATTCACTCTCTTTTTCATCCCTTTCTCCAATCCCCCCCCACCTATTTCTTAATCTGCAAAATATCAGTTATTTTGTTACTTTAGAGCGTTCTTTTCAGTTTCTCTTTCTTTAATTACCCTTTCTTTCTTTCCTGATATTTTTCTTTTTCCTTCCTTCTTACATTTTGTCTATTTTTTTTTTTAGTTTTTATCCCTGTTGCTTCTTTGCTTAAAATGCATTCGTTCTTCCGATATTTCGCATTCTTACTTTTATACTTTGTTTCTGTTTTAAATTGCTTTCGTGTTTTTTTTTTCGCCATTTTGTTTTTTCTTTATACTACATCATCCCTTCTTTCTTTCTTTCTTTCTTTCTTTCTTTCTTTCTTTCTTTCTTTCTAGTGATTTTCTAAGCGTATGTGGCAACTTATGAGGATCGAACTCCTTTCTTTCTTCAAGCCCATCTTTCCTTTATTTTTTTTCGTATTCAATTTATTTATTTCTCTAAATGGCACCCACTTTTATTTTTCTTTCTTTCTTTCTTTCTTTCTAGTGATTTTCTAAGCGTATGTGGCAACTTATGAGGATCGAACTCCTTTCTTTCTTCAAGCCCATCTTTCCTTTATTTTTTTTCGTATTCAATTTATTTATTTCTCTAAATGGCACCCACTTTTATTTTTTTCTTTCTTTCTTTCTTTCTTTCTTTCTTTTCACTTCTCTTTTTAACTCTTTTTTATTTTCTTCTTTTTCTTTCTCTTTCATTTTATTTTCCGTAATATTATTTTATTACCATTCCTTAAAGTAAGTTTTGTTCTTTTTTAAATTTTAATTGTTCTTTAACTTCTTTCTCGATTCTTTCTTTTTTTAATTACCTTATTTCTTTCATTCCTTTCTCTTTTTTTTTTGTCTAATATATATTTTTTAAATTCTCGTTCATTAAGTTTCATTTTCTGGTCATCTTTCTTTTTTTTAATCTCTTTTCCTTAATTTTTATTTTTCAACAAGTTACCCTTCTTCTTTTTCTTCTTCTTCTTCTTTTTCTTCTTCTTCTTCTTTTCTTTATTCTCCTCCTCCTTATTCTTCTTCTTCTTCTTCTTCTTTCTCTATTTTAAGTTTCTTTCTTTCTTATTCTTCTTACTTTTTACTTTTTTCTTAAAAGTTCATTTAATTCAAAATTGTTTCATTATTTTGTGGAATTTTTGTTCGTATTTTTTCTTTTATTCGTTTTTTCCTTTTCTAATTCTATTTTTTGGTTCTTCTGTTTTTCTTCAGTTTTTGGTCAACTTCTTTCCTTTCTTCTTTCTTTTATTTCTTCTTGTACGTAACAATTTCTATTTTTAAAAAATTCATATTCTAATTCCCTTTTTTCGTTTCACATCACATCAACTCATCTAATTTTTTTCTTTTTTAATAGTTTTTGTGGCTCCTTTTTTTATTCTTTTTTAAAGAAAAATCTGTTACCTTAAAAAATTATTTCGATGCTTTCTAGAATGTTTTTCATGGTTTTCTTCTTTTCTTCATTTTTCTTATCGCCTCACTGTTTTCCTTTACAAATATAATTTTTTGTAATTCTTCTTTTTCTTCTTCTTCTCTTTCTTTTCTTCTTTTTCTTCTTCTTTTTTCTTCTTCTTTTTTCTTCTTTTTTCTTCTTCTTTTTCTTCTTTTTTCTTCTTTTGTCTTTTTCTTCTTTTTTCTTCTTTTTCTTCTTTTCTTCTTTTTTTTCTTCTTCTTCTTCTTCAGTCTTTTGTTTTTTACTTGTACTTATCTGTTTTTACTTAAAAAGAAAAAAAAAAAAGAAACAAACCGTATCCCAGTTTTATTTTTCATTTCACATCGCATCAGCTCATCTAAATTATTTCAAGTTCAGTACCCTACATTCTCCCACTCAACCATCCCTGGCCCCTATTTTCACCTGGCCCCATTTGATTATTCGACTGTAAATCTCAACATCCTTCCTCCATATTTTCTTTCTAATTTCCAGCCATACCTGCCTTAACCGAAATACACTCATGTATAAATATCTTCACACTGGGATGGTGTTGGATATCATGGTTCCGACTCTAAAGATGATGGATTCTTAAAAAAAGAAGTATTTTCAAGTAGTTTGTAGCTATTTACTGGGATAGAAGCTATAAGCAAATCTTTCTCATCTATCTCAGTCTGTTACGCACACGCACAAACACTCACGCATGTAACGATAGATAGATTTTAACAGAGATAGATAGATAGATAGATAGATAGATAGATAGATAGATTTGAGCAGAAATAGATAGATAGATAGATAGATAGATAGATAGATAGATTTGAATATAGATAGATAGATAGATAGAGAGAGAGAAAGAGAGATAAATAGATAGATTTGAATATAGATAGATAGATAGATAGATAGATAGATAGATAGATAGATAGATTTGAATAGAGATAGATAGGTAGATTTTAACATAGATAGATTTGAGCAGAGATAGATAGATAGATAGATAGATAGATAGATAGATTTGAGCAGAGATAGATAGATAGATAGAGAGAGAGAGAGAGAGAGAGAGAGTGAGAGAGAGAGAGCGATAAATAGATAGATTTGAATAGAGATAGATAGATTTGAACAGAGATAGATAGGTAGATTTGAACATAGATAGATAGATAGATTTGAGCAGAGATAGATAGATAGATAGATAGATAGATAGAGAGAGAGAGAGAGAGAGAGAGAGAGCGATAAATAGATAGATTTGAATAGAGATAGATAGATTTGAACAGAGATAGATAGGTAGATTTGAACATAGATAGATAGATAGATTTGAGCAGAGATAGATAGATAGAAGAGAGAGAGAGAGAGAGAGAGAGAGAGAGAGAGAGAGAGCGATAAATAGATAGATTTGAATAGAGATAGATAGATTTGAACAGAGATAGATAGGTAGATTTGAACATAGATAGATAGATAGATTTGAGCAGAGATAGATAGATAGATAGATAGATAGAGAGAGAGAGAGAGAGAGAGAGAGAGCGATAAATAGATAGATTTGAATAGAGATAGATAGATTTGAACAGAGATAGATAGGTAGATTTGAACATAGATAGATAGATAGATTTGAGCAGAGATAGATAGATAGATAGATAGATAGATAGATAGATAGATAGATAGATTTAAACTTATGCCAAGAAGAACAATCATTTTGGAAGAAGGTTACAAGTAGAAAGGGAGAAGGTAATTCCTCCAAAACATTTCCACTGGGCTCCGATTCGCTGTATGGTTTGTAGTTAAAAAAAAAAAAAAGAAAAAGAAAAAAATGCTAATTCTCACCAATTCTAAAAATTTTATTATAACAAGATTTATTCACAGACAGTATAAACTGAGATAGATGTGTGTCTGTTGTGGGAAAGAGAAAGGAAAGTAATAGATACATTCTAGGCTACAGTCTTACGCTATTTCCAGACAATTAGAACTCAACAATCTTTCTTGTACCAAAATATATATAATTTATATATTATTTATATATATATATATATATATATATATATATATATATATAAATGAATAAGAACGAATAAAATAATTGCAACATTCAGAATATTAATTTAAAACAGTGCTCAATATAAAAATAGAGCTATGAATATTTATGAATTATTACGGTAGAACATGTAAAAAATACAAACTACTACAAAATTGTACATTTTCTTTTCGGTATTAAAAAACAGTGTCTCATCAGCAATGATGGTAATAAACGTTTATTTTTTTTTTTTTCAAGTTTCTTTCAAGAACAAAACTTCCCTTTATTTTTTTTTTTTTTTCAAAAATAAAATTCCAAAAGTAATGGGAAGTGTTTAAAAAATAAATAAATAATTAAAAAGGCTAACACCTACCTTCCGAGTAAAGCGCTTAACGCTTACATTGTCAGTCAGTTTAGTGCCATACGTGATTCACGCTTTGGGGGTGATCATGTCTCGAAAGAGACATGACTGACTGGGCAGAAGATTATTACGCAATAGGTTGGCATTGCTTTCTGGGGTAGACCGGTTGCCATCCAAGGCTATAGAACCCAATCTGTCCCATTATTTGACCCATAACAGGAGGGAAGAGACGAATTAATACCTTTCCCAATGGAAAGTGAATGTAAGGAATTCAACTGGAATTCGAACTCGGCTCCCCGATTTGTCGTTCCGATCCGATATCAACTGCACCACAACGCTAGACTTAGCGAAAGACGCTTGTCGAGTTATGCAAACTTCAAACGACTTGAACCTGTCTGCTGAAATATGCATATCAATTGAAAATAACGTTTAAAAATGATAAAAATATTTAAAAAATAAGTAATCGATGCGTCTATTCAAATGTAAGTGTCCTCTACAAATGCTTGGATAATAATTATATATATATATATATATATATATATATATATATATATATATATATATAATTATTACTTTAAACTACTAAGAAGTAAATTTACAAATCAATCATTCTTCCGTGCATGGAATACTGCTGTCATATATGGTCAGGCGCCCCCACTGTTCATCTCAGTGTTCTTGACAGGCTCCAAAGGTGAATCAGTAACGTGATAGGTACCGACTTGGCGACTCGACTCCATCCATTTTCTCACCGACGGGATGTGGTTTCCCTCTGTCTGTTCTATAAATATTTTCATGGCTTCTGCTCCGACGAATTTAAGTCACTGGTGTCTCTGCAACAGGAGTTTACTCGTGCAACCAGGCTGGCAACTTAGTCCCACCCATTTACAGTTAGATCAACCAAATGCGGACGACAATTCTACTCTAACAGCTTTTTTCTCGCCTATCACGCCTGTGGAACTCGCTTCGTAATCATGCTTTCCTGATGGCTACAACCTCCAGGAATTTAAAGGCAGTGTCAATACCCATCTCTTAACCACTTGACTCCAGTTCTTTCTACATCACCCTGAGTATCTTTTTCCTTCTCTCTACCTTCACAACTGTCTTCACACCTGTGTTCTCACCCTTCTCTTGCTCCCTTCTCTGACACCCTTGTAACTAGTTCGTCTTTTTCCTTACTCTCCTCCTATCTAATCTTTTACTTTTATGTAGAGCCCTGCGCATCAGTGGCGTTGCCGTCTTGCTTGGGGTGAAACGATTAAAAAAAATCCGTATTTAAGTAGACGCTTCGTTAATTCTTTTAAACAGTGTGGTTATTTTCATCAACCGGTCTGAATAGTAGACAAATTTTATTTTAGGAATAAAATGCGCCCTCTGGCAGGATTAACAACAAAGAAAAGATGTAGTTTGTTTTTTGGGTTTTTTTTTAAAGATTTATCCAGTATTCATGCCGGTAAACGAAAATAAATATAGTGTTTAAAAAAGGTGGAGCATGTACGCAAACATGGGTATCAACTGAAAATAACGTTCAAGTAATAATAATAATTAGATTATATATATATATACTAGCAGTATAGCCCGGCATTGCTCGGGTGTAATGAAAGCTTTAAAACTAATCCATGGTCCTAGAGCCCAGACTCTATGGACGTTGGCACGAAAGACTAAAAATCAGTAGTTGTTTCCAGTTAAAGCGAAACTGTAGACTGAAAGAAAAATGAATGGATGTAAGTCAAATTTTGATTTCCTGGTATCGATATCAAATTTTCTCCACTATTGTAAGAACTGCAACCTTGAAACTTCTGAATATAGTTTCTTATGTCTTTGTCTATGAGTGTATCAAATTTGATTAAAATCGAACCACTCCTTCTATAACCCGATTTTTTCGATTATCGATTTTCGATATTTATCGGCACAAAACCTAGCTAAGAACACTCGCAGATGCTTATAGTACAGCTGTGTAAATTTTCAAGAAAATCGGTTCAGCCATTTCGGAGTCTGTAGGTAACGGACACACACACAGACACACACACACAGACAAAGTTTCATTTATAAATAAGTTTATATATACATATATATATATATATATATATATATATATATATATATATAGAGAGAGAGAGAGAGCGCGACACAGACAGACAGACAGGCAGACAGATATATAAATTCATGTTCACGGATTGATTTTTTTTCATGTTAGAATTACAACTATCAAGGAAGGTACCGTAGTTTTCTCTATTCTGTTTATAATTCACATCTGTTAATTAAATTAACTTTTTGTCTAAGCAATTCACCCCTGAAGATGATCTTTGGGGGAAAATGAAAATAACTCTGGAACTAAAAAATTCTCACCTATGTTAACTAATACTGCCTCTAAAAATAAATCACTTTTAAACAAACAAAAAAAATATTTCTTTCAACATACGGGAAAAATAAAATAAAACATTTTAGGGAAGCACCTTAGCAGATATTTTTAATGAAATATATATATACATATTAAATGATCCCAACACCAAGAAATATGCTAACGTTCCTGTAACCTCTCTGAAGATGGCTCATGTGAGCCGAAAGCTTAGAACCAACTGAATAAAAAATTATCCAAATGTTGGAACTTTTTCTTTATTTTCACCTGAAATTAAAGCCAAAATACGGTGCTTAGAACGACACATGATTAAAGAAAATAGACCTTCATTGTCTGTTATATTTAACAGTATATGTTTAGAATATATATATATATATAATTATTTAAAAAGGACCTAAAACAATAAATGATAAATTTGAAAACTCTAGCAAGAGGTCAACAAAAATCAGAAAAGAGGTCATGACACGATCAGTCAGTTTAGTTGCCATACGTGATACTCGCTTGGGCGATCATGTCTGACTTGGCAGAAGATTATCCCGCAGTAGGTTGCCATTGCTTTCTGCGGTAGACTGGTTGCCGACCAAGGCTATAGAACCCAATCTGTCCTATTTAACCCATAACTGGAAGGAATAGGCGGATTAATACCTTTCCCAAGAGTATTTGCGCGTAAGTGAATACAATGGATTACAGCTGGAATTCGAACTCGGCTCCCAGGTTTCTCATTCCGCGCCGATATCCACTGTACCACAACGCACATCCCAGGACACGATAAGAAATATAAACAAAGGATTAACCATCGACAACCAAAGCCAACGAGTGACACAGGAGAAAAGGTGGAGCAAAAAATTGCTTTGCTGTTGTCCCATGGGTAGCGCAGTCTTTTATTTTTCAGGGTGTAGGCGATCATGGCTCTTCACATTCGATTATCCCTTTTAGGTCTTAACACCTTTTTTTGTTATTTCTTCCTAATCGTGCTCTGCTATACACTTCTCAAGACCATCAATTATGGTTTTTTTTCTCTATCCGTTTTGTGAGTATCAGATTCTCCAAGCCCTCCTTCCTCATGACGTGTTCCATAAACTTCCTGATGTTAAGTATACACTTCCCTTTCGCTTACTTCCTCTCCGATATCTTGTCAATGCTCGCATGTTCAGCTCATAGTGTCCTCAGCATCTTCCTGTGGAATCATATTTCGCTTGATTCAAGTCTTTCCTTCATCTTTGATGAGATTCTCCAGTATTCGCTGCTCCAATGAACTTTGCTCACTGGTGCCCCCTATATATGAATTTACTCGAGCCACAAAATTAGCAACTAGAACTCACCCTTTTACTGTGAAACCAATAAAATGTAAACGCAAAATCTACTACATCAGCTTCTTTTCTCGCACTTCCCGCCTGTGGAATTCTCTTCCGTTCACTTGCTTCCCTAACTAAAATCTACAAAACTTTAAATGTAAAGCCAATAGTCATCTCCTATCTCACTGACTTGCATCCTCTCGCTCATGGTCCTTTCTCCGTCTACTTCACTCTCATCAGTATTCTCATCTTTCTCTTACCCACTTCCTGACACCCCCTATAACCTGTCCCTCTTTCTCATAAGTCTCCTCCTGTGTAACCGCCTGCGCATCAATGACAATTAACTACCTTGCTTGAGGCGATATGATTATAAAAAAAAATATATAGGAGGACATCTCATCAGTCTGGTTAGACAGCCGATTGCTATATATATCAGCTCATCAGTCTGGTTAGACAGCCGATTGCTATATATATATAAATGTAAAGAATACCTAGTGAGCCAGCCAGACCTACCTAGGTTTCACCTAAACGGATAGTCAGGGAAAGCTTTTTTTAATGAAACTTATATATATATATATATATATATATATATATATATATATATATAATTATGAATTAATTGTACATTATAACACGGAAATTTCTATGTTTCTCTTCATCAGGCAATGTTTGATGTTGGTTGTACCTCGAAACAGAGAAATTTCTGTGTTGCAATGTACAAATAATTAATAACTATATAATTATATGAAGCTTTATAATATTTATCATATTAAGCACTGTTCATAATAATATGAATGCCGGGCCACACAAAATTGTAAAACCTTGAGTCTTCTTCACCTGGAATTATATATATATATAATTGATTAAAAAGGACCTAAAACGATAAATTTGAAAACTCTAGCAAGAGGTCAACATAGATCAGAAAATTAAATTTCTGCACCTAGTCAGAGTTCTCAAATAAAAATTTTAAAACATTTTACACTTGCTTTGGATTAGCAACGGCAGATGAGTAATGATAACGATGATGCTGATTACATATATAGGCATACATGTTGTATCTAAATTTGCACATATATATATATTTGAATCTACAAGCATCTATTTCAATATGTAAGAGCGTTTACTTCAAAGATTGTAGATATTTAAGGCAATACTCTTTTGGGACTTTACTATCATTATTCTGTTTGCCAATTTTCCGAAATTCAGTCTAACATTTTTCCCTATCCATTAAGAGGATATATTAAAACTTCAGATGGCAATGTTCCAAGCGTCGATGGAAGAGCTATATTCGGAGTTCAGTTATCTAATATATATATATATATAAGTAAGGAATACCTAGTGAGCCAGACAGACCTACCTAGGATTCACCTAAACGAATCCTAGGTAGGTCTGTCTGGCTCACTAGGTATTCTTTACTTATTCTGCTCTACCTAAGTATTGAGCGCTTTTTGTTAGTTGATTACTCGTATCGGAGTTTTTTCTTTGGGCTACGTGCTGACTCGGTCCGAACTCTTTTGACTGATGTTCATGTACTTATCTCTTTCTTTTTTTAAAACTGTTTTTTCCTTTCTTCGTAGATTCGTGGAAGGTTTTTCAACACGAGTATAGTTATAATCGCACATATATATATATATATATATATATATATATATGTGTGTGTGTGTGTGTGTGTGTGTGTGTGTGTGTGCAGGGTGTTCATAAAGTTCGTGTGCACTTTAAAAAAATTATAACTTTATTTGTATTTGCGATAGAAATAATTTGTAAAAAGGATTAGAAAGAATTAAATCTATATTTTTTCAGGTTTAATTGAAATTTTATTTAAGTTTAATCGGTGTTTCATGCGTTATGCAATCTTCAGGCGCATATTTCAAACTGACGGTTTAAAACCGAGTCGTGCAATAGACGTAGAATAATATGTACATATATATATATATATATATATATATATATATATATATATATAGGGTGTCCTGAAAGTTCGTGTGCAAAAATTTATAACTTTATTTATATTTGCGATAAAAATAATTTGTAAAAGGATTAGAAAGATGTAAATCTATATTTTTAAGGTGATATTGAAATTTTATTTAAGTTTCCACATGTCCTCCATCATTAGCAATACAAAGGGTAATACGATTTTGCAGTTCACAAAAAATATTTGCCAACTGATTTGCAGTAATGCCTGAAATCACATTAGTTATTTTAGCTTTCAAATCTTCTAATGAATTTGGTTTGATTGCATACACAATTGTTTTTACACAAAAAAAAAATCTAACGGAGTCAAATCTGGCGAACGTGGAGGCCAATACAATAGTCCACCCCTTCTGATCCATCTGTTAGGAAATTCCTGATTTAGAAACTGTCTGACACGCAGAGCGAAGTGACAAGGAGCTCCATCTTGTTGAAACACTGTATTATATTTCATGTTTTATTGTTCAAGCTGCTGAATAAAGTAATTCTGTAGCATATCTAAATACAAATTCTTTAAAGTGCACACGAACTTTATGGACACCCTGTATAAGCACACGCACGTGCATGTGCACGAACAAACATATACAGAAACACACACTCGCACACGTATGTGTGCTCTTTAAATTCAAATAGAACCTCACCTGATTGTGAAGCTTTTCGTAACCGATCAGTTAAAGAAATCCGGATAATAGGATGGTTTCTGCTGCAAAAGGGGGACGCAGGTTCGTATCCTGCCGGAGGGAATAATTACTTTTTAAGCTTTCTCAAATGTGGGAGACGAAATTGATAATGTTTAAAATATCATGGAGCGTCAAACCAAATGCGGGTATCTACTATGTGTGATGTTTATATATATATATATATATATATATATATATATATATATATATATTAACGAAACTTGGTTATAAGCAACCGACAATTTGAAATGAATTGTTTGAATTTCGACGTATGAGTGTCTAACTCAGTTAGACTGCCACACAAAGAATTGTTTAGAGACGTGAAGACTTGTGTAGCACCATCCACACTTTTTGGAACTGCTGATAATAAACAGATCTGTCTGCGGATGACTATATATATATATATATATATATATATAATGTTACGGAAAATACAGAAGATTAAGGAAATGGTTAAACATTGTATGTTTACATTTGTTGACATTACCATACGCTTCAGAGCAGAGCTGGTTATTTGCGTAGAATCGAAAATTGTGTTATATAGGCTTGATTTGACTTCGTTTAGACTGTGATATCATTCGCGATTGAGTGGTGTAAGACACACTAGATCAATTGGTGGCTTCCCCAATGTTGATAAGTGTCGCAGGATCGAATCTTGCCGAATGACGCACATTTATTCGTTAATAATCAGGCCGGTAGAAATATATAAATAAATATCAGTCAGTTAAGTGCCATACGTGATACACGCTTGGGCGATCATGTCTCGAAAGAGACATGACTGACTGGGCAGAATATTATCCCGCAGTAGGTTGCCCTTGCTATCTACGGTAGACTGGTTGCCGATCACGGCTATAGTACACAATCTATCCTGTTATTTAACCCATAACTGGAAGGAATAGATTAATACCTTTCCCAAGGGTATTTGCGCGTAAGTGAATGCAATGAATTCAGCTTGAATTCGAACTCGGCTCCTCGATTTCTCATTCCGAGCCAATGTCCAATGCACTAAATATACTGTTTGATCCATCTGTTAGGAAATTCCTGATTTAGAAACTGTCTGACACGCAGAGCGAAGTGACAAGGAGCTCCATCTTGTTGAAACACTGTATTATATTTCATGTTTTATTGTTCAAGCTGCTGAATAAAGTAATTCTGTAGCATATCTAAATACAAATTCTTTAAAGTGCACACGAACTTTATGGACACCCTGTATAAGCACACGCACGTGCATGTGCACGAACAAACATATACAGAAACACACACTCGCACACGTATGTGTGCTCTTTAAATTCAAATAGAACCTCACCTGATTGTGAAGCTTTTCGTAACCGATCAGTTAAAGAAATCCGGATAATAGGATGGTTTCTGCTGCAAAAGGGGGACGCAGGTTCGTATCCTGCCGGAGGGAATAATTACTTTTTAAGCTTTCTCAAATGTGGGAGACGAAATTGATAATGTTTAAAATATCATGGAGCGTCAAACCAAATGCGGGTATCTACTATGTGTGATGTTTATATATATATATATATATATATATATATATATATATATATATATATATATATTAACGAAACTTGGTTATAAGCAACCGACAATTTGAAATGAATTGTTTGAATTTCGACGTATGAGTGTCTAACTCAGTTAGACTGCCACACAAAGAATTGTTTAGAGACGTGAAGACTTGTGTAGCACCATCCACACTTTTTGGAACTGCTGATAATAAACAATCGGTGCAGAAGTCCGCCACAGATCGCATGAACAGCAGACCTCAGTTATTTAAGCCATAACTGGAGGGAAGCGACGGATTAATACCTTATATATATATATAATCTGGCTAAAAGTAATCGGATGTCTAACTGTACTGATGAGCTGTGATACAGCAAAACAGATCTGTCTGCGGATGACTATATATATATATATATATATATATATAATGTTACGGAAAATACAGAAGATTAAGGAAATGGTTAAACATTGTATGTTTACATTTGTTGACATTACCATACGCTTCAGAGCAGAGCTGGTTATTTGCGTAGAATCGAAAATTGTGTTATATAGGCTTGATTTGACTTCGTTTAGACTGTGATATCATTCGCGATTGAGTGGTGTAAGACACACTAGATCAATTGGTGGCTTCCCCAATGTTGATAAGTGTCGCAGGATCGAATCTTGCCGAATGACGCACATTTATTCGTTAATAATCAGGCCGGTAGAAATATATAAATAAATATCAGTCAGTTAAGTGCCATACGTGATACACGCTTGGGCGATCATGTCTCGAAAGAGACATGACTGACTGGGCAGAATATTATCCCGCAGTAGGTTGCCCTTGCTATCTACGGTAGACTGGTTGCCGATCACGGCTATAGTACCCAATCTATCCTGTTATTTAACCCATAACTGGAAGGAATAGATTAATACCTTTCCCAAGGGTATTTGCGCGTAAGTGAATGCAATGAATTCAGCTTGAATTCGAACTCGGCTCCTCGATTTCTCATTCCGAGCCAATGTCCAATGCACTAAATATACTGTTTGATTAAAAACAGAGTATCTACTCAAATACGAGTATCGATTAAAAATAATGTTCAAAAAATGATTTCATATATATAGGGAGATAGATCCAGGTTTCATTAAAAATGACAGACAAGGTATTATGGTTAAGTGTTTTTCTTATGTGATCACATGATTTTTTTCTTTCCATAAATTAAATAAAAATTGTCAAAATATTTTATTTTTCGAGCGCTTTTGACTATATTTTTGGCTATTATCTAGGATGAATTTTATTTTACGTGTGTCTGAATTTTTGTAGTGTTTATGTATATATGTAGAGTCCTGGGTGTATTATATTCCGAAAACAGTAAATATGTTGTTGCCGTGTTTCTAGTTGATATTATTAAGTGTTGGATTTTTTAATTAATATAATGCCTCCATTATTTTTAGCCTTTTTTATATGTAGATGATGCTATTATGCTTGTATTAATAACAAGTATGTTACTCATAGAGTTTAGTAGGTCGATATCTCAGTGTTAGTTATTTTCTTTCAACTCAATTCTAAGTTTTTTGTTCACCTCTGATGTAGCTAGGTATTGAACTTGCAACATTTTGGGTCAAGTCCCCTGGATCCAACCAATGCTTTCATCCACTTGGCCATGTGTTTTTAGGGATTTAGGGATATGGCAACAAAGATTAAGAAACACAACTGAAACATAAAATCTAGTTCGGTATTACCTCTTTAGCGAAATGAGAAAAAGGCTGTAGTAGAGAGCTGTTTCCCAGAATCGGGCATCTCTCAATATTATTAGTTGCGCACCACCCAAATGGGATGACATGGCTGAGTTACGCTCTGTATGAAGTCAGAGACACAGTTGAGAGATAAAATGTAGTTTGCCCACCCGAAGACAGATACTACACTCTTGATTTACCCTACTTCTCCCACTGGAGCGAGTTGTGACAGAAGGTCAGTTTTTAACGTGGGGAACCCTGAGCGCGTACGCTCAGGCCATTGGTCAAAGATTACCCAGCCTCCGCTTACGCGGTAACTGGGTACAAATCCGGTCTTAGCTAGTCATGCTTGTCAAAGCTTGTCAAAAGCTAGACTTAGCTGGTCACTGCTTCTCGGCCAGCGAACAGGCAGCGAGTATCTGAGAACATATACTACACTCAATAATTACCATACTCCCTCACTGGAGCGAGTTATGACACAAGGTCAGTTTTTAACGATGGTCAAAGATTACCCAGCCTCCGCTCATGCGGTAACTGGGTACAAAGCTGGTCTTAGCTGGTCATAGCTTACCGGCCGGCACAAAGGTAGTGAGTAGCTGAGAACAGATAATACACTCTGATTTTAGCCTGAAGGCCAGAGAGTGATGAAATGCTTAACTCGAGAAGCACTGTGTTCAGCCAATGAATGATGAATGTTTTATTATAATAAAATGGCTACTGTTCTTATTAGCATTATTAATATACTTACGTAATTCATAAATACGTTTGTTTATGTAGGTGCATGTGCATGTGTCTGTGTGCGTAATAATTTGATAAATAAGGTACATTAACGCTGGTGTGCGTCTTGAAGTGCTATTTTCGTCTTGTGGGCGTCGAAACAGCCAATTTTTAGTCCTTCTTTTTGCAACAAAATCCTCACTGATAATAAATCCCGATAAAGCTGTAACGGCCCGATAGAGTATTGAAGGGAAAGATGAACCTTTCTTCAGTGATAACGAGCGCATCAGAAATTTAAATTGAAATATCAGACAACTAAGCCAGTGGTTTATTGCTCTCATGCAATACTTTTCAAACGTAAGTTTTTTATCTTTATTTATTTATTTTTTTTTTCACTTGAGGGTGCACTTATAGAATAATTAAAACTCTAGAGTAAACTTTAAGTTTTAATAAAGAAAAAATAGCCATGAAAAGTGAAAATAATAAAGAAATTACCTGAAATACGAATATATTTTAATAAATATTTAACTATGCTTGTGTGAAATATAGGACATTCAATTCATATGATAAATATCTACAGAAATATTGATTTTAATGCGATTAAGCATTTTTTAAATTTTTTTCTTGTGTTCCTATAATAAAAAGCTTAACTGCAGTACGTTGTCAGCCGTCTTTAATGAAACTTGTGTGTATTATATATATATATATATATATATATATATATACTAGCGGTATGGCCCGGCGTTGTTCGGGTGTAATGAAAGCTTTAAAACTAATCCATGGTCATGGAGCTCAGACTCTTTGGGCGTTGGCACGAAACACTAAAAAGCAATATTTGTTTCCAGTTAAAGCGAAACCGTAGAGTGAAAGAAAAATGAATGGATTTCCTGGTATTGATATCAAATAAGTTTTTTTTCGTCGTAAACTGAATTTTGAAGGCTAAATAAGTCCTTTGAGTAAATGGCATAATGGCTGAGACTAAGAAATACAATTATACTTATTTAGAGCCAAACCCGAAGCAAAACTAAAATAAAAAGACTGAAAAAATACAGACATACAGGCAAATAAACAGACACACACACAAACATCTTGCCTTTTATATATATATATATATATATATATATATATATATATATATATATATATATATAATCGATTTTCTGCACTATTGTAAGAACTGCAATCTTGAAAGTTCTGAATATCGTTTCTTATGTCTTTGTCTATGAGTGTATCAAATTTGATTAAAATCGGACCACTCCTTCTATAACCCGATTTTTTCGATTTTATCGGGAGTACCTCGGCACAAAACCCAGCTAAGAACACTCGCAGACGCTTATAGTACAACTGTGTAAATTTTCAAAAAAATTGGTTCAGCCGTTTCGGAGTCTATAGGTAATGGACACACACACACACACACACACACACACACACGCAGAAAAAGTTCCATTTATAAATAAATTTAGATAGAGCAGCCAGTACTACTTTCGGTTAAAATTTATAAAATCTTTTTCTTAAAACAATTTTTCAGGAAAATAGTTTTTTGCAAGCTGTTATCCTTCTTCCATTATTGACGGCAGTTTCCTTCCTAAACTTTTATCTGAAGTCGTGTTGAATGTCAACATCTTGATTATGTCAATATCTTTTTTCATCGAGCTACATATTCTATCCATTTTCGTTGTTTCTGCTGCTGGCAGTCCTCAAATGATGTGGCTTCTGTTCTTTGGTAGAGTTCTTTGTTCGTGAACCTGTATCGCTAGTCCGCAATGTTCAACGAATGATGATATTTGCCAAAACCATTAGGCTTCACTGGTTCAAAAACTTTATTAACCATTGATCTTAGGAACTTATTCTATGCAGCTGAGAGTTTACCTATTTATGAAGAGGTGTGATGTCGTGTTTACTTCTAATATACACTACCGATCATAATTATTAGACCACCCCTGTATTTTTTTTTTTAAGAAATGATGTACTTCATACTATTTTTAGTATTTCTTGCCAAATGAAAATAGAATGGTTCTTTTGTTGTTATTACTTTGCAAAGATTTACAAGGCAAGGAAGCAAAGATGAACTCGTCCGAATAACCCTAAATTTTCTTAATTCTTGCATTGTTGAAACTGTAATATAGGTAATTATTAAATATTTATAAATTTGTTTGATGCACATGATATTGTGCAATATTAACAAAAGAACCATTCTATTTTAATTTACAATTATTCACTTGGCAATAAATACTAAAAAATAGTATGAAATACATCATTTTTTTTTAAAACACGAGGGTGGCCTAAAAATTATGGCCGGTAGTGTATATTTCTTTATCTCCACTTGAACTCAAATTTTATTTACTATTGATTATTTTATTCTGTTTTTCAATATGAATAGATAGATTCACCTATCGTCAAGTTCATACTCCTCCCCATCCTTTTGAACAGAAGTAGAGGCTTATCCCTTGTGCCTTTTAAAGTTTTTTTCATTTTCTTTCAATCTCAGTAGTACCTTGCATCTTACTGACATTATTGCCTTGCTTGGTGTAAATATATTTAAAAAAAGAAAAAAAAGGTAATGTTAGCTGTTCCCTTAAAATGAAACATCTGACATTCACTCAATACTTTCAAACAACTTTTCAGAGAAATAAGTTTTTCAAATCCAGTAGCTGTTATTGTTCTTTCTAATATCGACGAGAGTTTTCATCCTAACCTTTTATTTGAAGTAGTGTCGTATGTCAACAGCTTGATTATACTATTATTTTCTCTTCAAGTTACATGTTCTATTCATTTTAGTTGTTGCTGTTGTTGGTAGTCCTCGAAGTTTCTACTACTTGGTACAGTTCTTTGTTTCTGAACCTGTATCCCCAGTCCACAATGTTCAAAGAAGGGTGATCTTTGCCAAGACCCTCAGGTTTCACAAGTTCAAAGGCGTTTTTTCACCATTAATTTCAGTAAGTGGTTGCATGCAGCTAAACAATTTCGATATTTCTGAGCGGATTTGGCGCCATCCAATAAGTAGGCTTACCAAATTTGAAGGTCGTACCTGAAACTTTTTGTTGCGCTTAGCGGGCGAGCAAATTCTTCGCAAGGGTATTTTTAGTTACTGAAGATGTTGCTGTTTTTAAGTGACTCTGATCTTTGTATTTGACTCGAGGATTTTTTTTTCTCCAAATAGCTGAGATTTGGTAGAAAGGAAATATATTCAATGTTCAATTTAAAAAGAAAGAAAATAATAAGAGTATATTGTACGTAAGACAGCAGAGGGTTATTCCTTTCTTCCTTCTTTCTTTGAGGAGATATTTTCTTTCTTTTTTTTTTTTTTTGTTTCTCCTTTCTTTCATTACGTTTTCTTTCTTCAAATTTGTTTGCAACGTGCAATGTTCATTTTTTCTTTCTTGTTTACTTTTCGGGTTTGATCTTTTGTTTTGTATTAGTTTGTTAAAAAAATAATAGCCACTCAAAGTGTTTCATTTTGAAAAGCCATTTTAACATAGTATTCACGGTATATATTAGGTTGTTACAAAAATAATGGTCTCTCGAAGTGTGCATTTTGAAAAGCCATTCTAACATAGTATTCACGGTATATATTAGGTTGTTACAAAAATAATAGCCTTTCAAAGTGTTGCATTTTGAAAAGACATTTTAACATAGTATTCACAGTATATATTAGGTTGTTACAAAAATAATGGCCTCTCGAAGTGTGCATTTTGAAAAGCCATTTTAACATAGTATCCACGGTATATATTAGGTTGTTACAAAAACAATGGCCTCTCGAAGTGTGCATTTTGAAAAGCCATTTTAACATAGTATTCACAGTATATATTAGGTTGTTCCAAAAAAATTTCCTCTCGAAGTGTTGTATTTTGAAAAGACTTTATAACATAGTATTCACGGTATTTATTTAGGTTGTTACAAAAATAATGGCCGCCAAAAGTGTTGTATTTTTAAAATCCATTCTAACATAGTATTCATGGTATTTATTTTGGTGAATTTTGGTGTGCATAATAATTAATGTGTCACTTGTGATGAAAAGTGGATCCTTTATGATAACTAAACAATAAGTCAATTGCTTGATCGTGATGATTCTCCCAAAAAATTTCCAAAGCCAAAGTTGCATCAGGAAAATATTATGGTGATTGTTTGGCAGTCTGCAATTGGTGTCATCCATTAAAGCTTTCTGGAAGCCAATCGGAGCATTAATGCAGAACTTTACTGCAAGCAACTTGCTGAAATGCATGAACGCCTGCAAAAACTGAGGCTTGAATCAACGTGGTCCATTTCTGCTCCACGATAATCCGCGGCCACATCTTACAAGAATGAGACCGCAAAAACTTACTGACTTAAGATATGCGAGTTTACCACATCCTCCATATTCTCTTGATCTTTCACCCACTGATTATCATTTTTTAAGCACTTAAGCACATTTTTAAATGGTAAAACTTTTATGTTCAAACCAAAGGTGGAATCAGATGTTCACAGCCAATAACTCTATCAACAAAGAATAAATAATTTCATCGATCGCACACGTGCATAAATGCTTGTATTTTGATTAATTTCAACATTTCTACTGTTAATTTTATGTCTAAACCTGTACTCTTATGTAGCCCCCTGCGCATCAGTGGCGGTACCGCCTTGCTCGGGGTGAAACGATTAAAAAAAAAGAAAAATAGCAAATATTAGTTTGTTACAAAAATAATGGCCACTCAAAGTCTGGTATTTTAACAACGCCATTATAACGTAGCATTTACGGTATATATTAGGTGAAGTTTGGGATACATAATGATTAATGTGCCCTCTTTAATAAGTTTTAACTTATTTTCAGACAAATATTCTTGAAGCATAGAAGCCCTTAATTATGGACATAACAAAATATGATTTTCCTTTACTTTTCTTGCATGAGTTCAAACTTGGGCACAGTGCCTCTCCAACTTCTGCTAATATCAACGGAGCATGGGGAGATGGGTCCACAAGTGATTGGACAATTCTGTTCTGGTGGTGAGAGCCTTGAAAATGAAGGTAGGGGATGGTCATGCAGTCGTCTTGACAACAAACAATTGCAAGCAGTAGTTGAGAAAAACCCATGTCAATGTGAGAAATGTCTCAGACAATTTGTGTCAGCACTGCTACTGTCTCACGCCATTTGCAGAGTACTGGCAAGGTGAAAAAGCTCAATAAATGGGTTCCTCATTATCTAATGAAAATCAAACTTAGGTATTTTAAAGTGTGCGCAATGCTCGTTTTGCATAACATCAATGATCCCTTTCTTGACCAAATAGTCACATGTGATGAAAAGTGAACCCTTTATGATAACTGAAAATGATTAGATCAATGGCTTCATTGTGATGACATCCCCAAACATTTCCCAAAGCCAAGATGGTAGTCTACAATCGGTGTTATCCACTACAACTTTCTGGAAGCCAATCAGAGCATTAATGTAGAGCTTTACTGCAATCAGCCTGCTGAAATGCATGTATGCCTGCAAAAAAAGAAACCCGCATTGATCAGAGAGTATGAAGGTGGTTCCAGAAATTCTTTACTGGCGATGAGAGCCTTGAAGATGAAGAAGATAGAGGACAGACATTCAGTCTTGACAACAAACAATTGCAAACAGTTGTTAAGCAAAACCAACGTCAATGTGTCAGAGAAATGTCTCAGATGCTTGGTGTCAGCGCTGCAATAGTCTCATGCCGTTTGCAGAGTATTGGAAAAACTTGATAAATCGGTTCCTCAATGAAAATCAAAAATTTTGGCATTTTAAAGTGTGCTCGATGCTCTTTCCACTTAACACTAATCATCCTTTTCTTGTCTGTATAATCACTTGTGATGAAAAGTGGATCCTTTTTGATAACCATAAATGATCAGGCTAATGGCTTGATCATTAAGCCCCCAAACATTTCCCAAAGCCTAAGTTGCATCAGCAAAAGATTATGGTGACTGTCTGATGGTCTGCAAATGGGGTTATCCATTACAGTTTTCTGGAAACCAATCAGAGCATTAAAGCAGAGTTTTACTGCAATCAGCCTGCTGAAATGCATGTATGCCTGCAAAAAAAGAAACCCGCATTGATCAGACAGTATGAAGGTGGTTCCAGAAATTCTGTACTAGTGATGAGAGCCTTGAAGATGAAGAAGGTAGAGGAGGGTTATGCAGTCTTGAAACATTTGAAAGCATTAGGAATAAATAATGTCGTCGATCGATGGCAGTAGAGCATAGATGCCTAAGGATCATATTTTGACTAATTTCAACATTTTGGTATACATAATGATTAATGTGCCCTCTTTAATAAGTTTTAACTTATTTTCAGACAAATATTCTTGAAGCATAGAAGCCCTTAATTATGGACATAACAAAATATGATTTTCCTTTACTTTTCTTGCATGAGTTAAAACTTTGGCACAATGCCTTCCAAAATCCTTGCCAATATCAACAGAGCAAGGGGGTGATGGGCCCACATGTGATCAGACAGTATGAAGGTGGTTCCAGAAATTCTTTACTGGTGATGAGAGCCTTGAAGATGAAGAAGGTAGAGGAGGGTTATGCAGTCTTGACAAAAAACATTTGAAAGCATTAGGAATAAATAATGTCGTCGATCGATGGCAGTGGAGCATAGATGCCTAAGGATCGTATTTTGACTAATTTCAACAGTTAATGTGTCAAGAATAAAATTATGCTTCTGAAATAAGCCATTATTTGTGTTGGTTGTTTTTATGGCATATCAACCTCGATGGGTCATTTATTGCCAACTAAATGGGATTTGTTTTTAAGGGCAAGGTCCCCAAGTTCTACCCTTGTCATTTAACCCATAACTAGAGGTAAAGGGACGGATTAATACCTTTCCCAAGGGTACCAGTGCTTACGTGAATGCAGGGTATTTAAATGGAATTCGAACTCGGCTCACCAATTTCTCTTTCCGAGCCGACATCCACTGCACCACAACGCACATCTGTCACTAATCGCTTACAGATCTGGTATTCCCAAGCGGTCTCTCATCTACGGACTGACCTGGCTCAACGTTGCTTAACTTCGGTGAGAACCTGTGTATTCAACGTGATATGGCCGTAAGCCCCATTATTTTGTAACAACCTAATATATCTTAGAATTATTATTATTCTCTGGGTTTCCTCATTCAATTTTTTTATAATTCTTAATTTAAATGTTCCTTTTTACACCTATTGCTTTTAAATCCTTTTCCTTCTTTCTTTTTTTTCTTTCTTTCTCAATTTTTTCTTTTTTCCCTATATCGATATTTTAATCTTTCTTTTATTTTTACATTATTATTTCTTTCCTTTTTTTTATATTATTCTTTCTCTTCTGCTCTTTCTTTCTTTCTTTCTTTCTCCGATTCCTCTTTATTTCATTTTCAGTTTTTTCTTTCTTTCTTTTTTGTTCATTTGTTCGCTCGTACTTCCTTCCTGCTTTTTCTTCTTTTTTTCTCCTTTTAAATTTCTTGTTTTATTTCTTTCTTTATTCTCTCTCGCTTTCCTTTCTTCTGTTTTCTTTTTCCTTTCTTTCTTCTTTTTTCGTTTTTCCTTCCTTTCTTTTTCCTTTTCCTTTCTTTCTTTTTTCATTTTTTCTTTCTTTTTTCGTTTCTTTTTCTTTCTTTACCCTTTCTTTCTTTTACCTTTCATTCTTGCTTTCTTTTCCTTTCTTTCTTTTTCCTTTATTTCTTTCCTTTTTTAGTTTCTTTTTTCTTTCTTTTTTTCATTTCTTTCTTTTTTCCTTTTTTTTATTTCTTTATCCTTTCTGTCTATTTCCTTTAATTCTTCTTTTTTCTTTCGTTCTTTCTCGTTGTTCATTTTTCTTTATTTTCCTTTTCCTGTCTTTCTTTCTTTCTTTCTTCTTTCTTTTTTCTTTCTTTTCTTCCCTTTCTTTCTTGTTTATTTAATCTATGGACATTTTTTATTCTTTTTTATACACATTTTATTTATATTTGATTTTTTTTTCTACTAAATTGTTTCTGTTGTCGAATCTTTAACTTTGACTCTTTTTCACACCTTTTCATCTTCCTGGGCCCCCAGTGTGATCGAGGTGTGCCATCGTCCGATCATGTAGGCATGTGCGTACGTCTCAACTGTGTCAGGATTAATGACAGCAGAACGCAATCGGTTTGTGAATGCAACTGCATGAACGCGCGCGCTCAAGTGTCAATCGATATATTGGCGCATGCGTGCCAGTGCAATTGAAAGCACGCAAGTCTGTTTAAGAGCATACACTGAGTTGTTTACAAAACTTAGAAAATGATTGTAACCGTAAAATAATTCAGTGCTTATCTGTTTATCGATAGTAGTACTCGGTGACTGAGGTGGTTGTTAATTTCCCCGCTTCTGTCATGAGTTGGTGTTCAAGTCAGATAGATGATTTTCTAAGCGTCGCTTAGATGTGGCACAAGGCCGAAGTTCAAGTCAGATAGACGGAGCTAAAATGAATAGTAAACATTAGTCGACTCGTTAGCTATCGTTTTTCGTTTCATCCGAGTTGCGAGTGCCAAGAGAGTTCTGACATTTACATCCTGTCAAGTCGAAAGGCAAAAGTAGACAAGTTGCTATAATTATTTTTCCTCGCTCTTAATTTCGTCTGTTTTCCTTAAAGCACAGGGAATTGGATTTATATTTTTTGACGTATTTTCCATTTAAGAAGTAACATTTTTTTATATATGAAAAATAAACCATATATATATATATATATATATATATATATATATATATATATAACATAGTACACTTCGTCTGTAATCTGTCTAAATTCCAAAAGATACGAACTCGAAAGAACTCAATGTTAAATTCATTTATTTAATTTAACAGAGTAATATTTTATAAAGGATTTTCGATTATTACAATGGATAATACATATTTCACCGCTTTTGATGTTCTTAACACGGCTCGTCAGATCCAAATGGGACAACAGTAGGCAATCGAAATATCATATATATATATATATATATATATATGTGTGTGTGTATGTATATGTATACATATGTGTGTGTACATATATATATTATGTGTATGCGCATGTATGTGCATATACGTATATAAGTGTGTATAGAATTGAATGTATGTGTGTGTATGGGTATGTATGTATATATGTATTCATAATCGAAGAATTGTGTGTGTATGTGTATGTATGTATGTGTGTACTCCTATATGTATGTATAATTGTAAATGAATTTTTTTTTTTTTTTTTTTAACTAGCGGTGTCTTTATTTAGTTTAAATCAAATGACCTAATTTTTTTTAAATAAATTATTTTAAATCCTATATCTTGTTATTTCCTTTAAAAACAATTATACCTTTTTAAGTAAAGGCCTTTTTCTAATACTTCAACGTTTTTGGGAAGTTAGGTTTTTGAATATGTCCAGCGTCTGTAATATATAAAAAAAATTTTCTTTCTTTTCTTTTCTTTTTCCCTCCCTTCCTTCCTTTATCTCTCTTATCTCCCACCTTTTTTCCGTGTTGCTTAACCTTACATCAATTCAACACGCTGTCCGTTAATTTTAAGTTACAATTCTCTTTCCTTTTTTGCGAACCCAGACGATGTCAATTTTTTCTTTTCTTGTTTATTTTATTTTGTTTTATCTTTTTCTTTTTCTTTTTCTTTTTCTTTTTTAATTTCTTTGCAGTCTATTTAAAAAGGAAAATTAGACTGATTTTTCTCCATTTTCTGAAAGGATTTTTCTGTTGCTGAGGTGATGTGTTATCCCCCGTGGGGATTTTCATATCGAAATGATCATCCAACATCATTGAATTAATCCTTTTTTAATTTGTATTTGCTCTGTAATATTTTATTACATGGAGCTCTCTTCCTGTATCATTTTTTAATATTAAAATAAAAGTTTTAATATTAATTAGGATCGGGTTTTTGGAATTTACCTTCCTGCTTTTTCCGTTTGGATTAAAGTATCTGAATATATATATATATATATATATATATATATATATATATATAAGTAAGTAGCTAACCTAGAGCCAACGGACCAACCATGGTTTCACGAAATAGATCGTCAGGGCATGTTGGCTAATTAGGCTGAAGTAAGGCGGTACTATATAAGAAACTCCGCAATCACATGACTAAAAAATACTTATTTATTTGCTCTGTTATTGTATTGAGCGCTTTACGTGTTAGGTTCCTCGTCTCGGGGTTATTTCTTTCGATTAGTACTTTGACTAATGTTTAAAGGGCTTAGTTCGTTTCTTTTTTTTGTTTCCATTTTTTCCCCTCCGCGTTTATACTCGGTGGGTTTTTCGAAACGTGTTCAAAGATAAATTTACAGTCATATATATATATATATATATATATATATATATATATATATATATATATAAACAGACAAGGAATGTCTATAATCTTTAATCATGAGCCGTTCTAAACATCTTATTTGGGCTTTAATTTTCAGCCAAAATACTATGTTTAGAACGGCTCATGATTAAACATTATAGACATTCATTGTCTGTTATATTTAGTATATGTTTAGAAAAGTATTTACCTGCTGCCTCTATACAATATATATATATATATATATATATATATATATATATATATATATATATATATATATATTAATAGAGTTGGAGAAGTTATAAGCTATTCCTTATTTTCTCATAAGAAAATCTTTCCGAATACTTCCTGACAGTTTCTCAGATCGAACCACTTCTTCCCAAAAACTTAGTTATATATACAGTACTGTGCAAAAGTATTAGGACAAGAACTATTTTATCTTTTATGAGGCATCAAATTAAAGTTTAAAATCCCCCCTGTCTTAACACTTTTGCACACTAGCGGTAGTGTGCAAAAATATTAGGACACAGGTGATTTTCCTAAAAACCTCACTGAAATTCAAATACAGGGTGAAAACCAAGTAAATTGCTAATAAATATTGATTATTTAAAAATAGGTGGAAAAGAAATGTATTAAAAAGAAGTTTTATTCAATTTTTCTTATTTTTTATTAAACAAGTTATTTTGAAACTACTCATTACTTTATGATCCTTGGATATGACTGAGTTTTTTTTATTCCCCCCTCTCGAATCGATAAATTTAATGTTACTTCGCAAGACACACTTTGGGAACAAAGACAAGCTGCTTGGTAGGAGATATCATTAGATACATTGAAGAAGCTTGTGATGTCAATGCCTGACAGAATGAAGGCTATGATCAAAGCAAAAGGCTATTATACTAATATTAAATTCATTTTATAACAAGCATTTTTTCTTGTTAAAGCATTTGTTGAGTAAATCAAATCAAATTACTTTAATTAAATTGCTTATTTTCTGTCAATATGCTTCATAAAAAAATAAAATAGTTCTTGTACTAATACTTTTGCACAATGCTATATATATATATATATATATATATATATATATATATATATATATATATATATATATCCAAACCATACAACGGCGGCAATGTATGCAGTTTGTACCAGAAGGAAAAATTCTCTATTATGTTGTTTTCAAAAAGAAAACATTACTAAATGAAAGATTAGAAATTATGTCTAGATGCAATCATAAAAAAACATGAATGAAAGTGTTCTAAGATTCTTAAATAATTCCTCCTAAATTTTGAAAATGTTTCTGTTGTTTGAAAATTCCAGTCGCGCGTTCATCAAAAATCCCTGTTCGAGCCTTTTGAAAAACGATAGAATCAGTTATTGTAAATCACCTGTATGTGTATATCACCTGTGTATTTAGGCAGAAAATTTTCTTTTCGGATTAAATAAATTGCAGATATTATGTTTGCTTATTTTTAATAAAATCCGTTTTTACTCATGGATAATCTTTCGCGTATTACAACGGAAAGCTGTCAGAAATGAGCTGTAACATTGACAGATGTTATTATCATTTATTTCTCAAGCTACCCAAGTACTTTCAACATCTTTCCGAGATCATCTTCAGGGGTGTGAGTTATGGCAACAAACAACTGTGTTGCTATAAATTACTGTACATGTTTTCTGCTTCAAATATAACGGTTGACAAATTGCTAGCGTTCGTTAGAACGTGAAAATCCATAACAGTTTTCCATTTTCTTTGAAGTAAGGAATATATATATATATATATATATATATACCAGTAAATAATGGCTGATTGGGACGAGCAGGTCATTGATCGAAAAAAGTGCTCAACACAGTCAAAACAAATGAACTGAATATGCAGAGTTAAAATATATCAAAGAACGAAATACACACCACTTACTTGCGACCTAGGTTTCGAGCACGCTGGTCTCCTCATGCAAAAAAGACATAGCACTTTGTCTGAAGAGACTTACGTGGTCGAAACTTAGGTAGAAAGTTTATAGTATGTGTTTCGTTCTTTAACACACACACACACACACACACACACACACACATATATATTTTTTTTTCCATTTGTAAACGAGTTATTACGCGACCTGGGTTTCTTCAGCCGATTTGCAATATCGCTAAATAATTTGTTCTTGCAAATCGCGTGAAAACACCACTCGTGGTAGATACTTGGGTCGCATCATAACTCGTTTACAAATGGAAAATATTCAAAAGTTCTACAATATAATTGTATTAAACACATTTTAAAACAAATGTGCACGGATGTAATCTTATTATGACCAGAAACTAAGTAATTAAACAACTATATATATATATAAATTAATGTCACTTTTCAAAATTCAAAATGCTGAATGAACATTTCGACACGAAATCTCTAAGAGAGAATTCGCGTCTCTTCAGTAGCCCTGCTACTCTGCTCAAATGAAGAAAACCCGGGATTAAGACAGAGACAAAAATAACGGTTAAGGTTTGGGAAATATACGTCACAAAAATTCTTTTAAAAATCCGTTTATGTTTGGTTTTTAATTTGTAAGTTAAGGGATGGGAGATTAGCATGTTTAGCTTAATAGACGAAAAGAATTAAGGAAATGGGAGGTCGTTAAGTTGAGGTTTGGGGTTAAACAAAACAGGGCAGAGAGGGAAGGAATATAAGGAGAGTGTATAGAGAAGATAGAGAAGGGGACAAAAAAAGGAAGGAAGGTAAAGGAGAGCATATCAAATATCAAATAGAAAACGCTCGATAGGTGTCGAATACGTTTAACTTTAAATGTTTAAAAAGGTTGGAGATTTGGAAATTTGTTTGAAAAGGTATATTTAGGGGGAAGAATTAAATAAATTTAAAATTATTTTTTATTAAGTTTATCTAATTAAAGATATTTTTAGGTATGGACGAATTAAATAACAATTAAAGAGAATTATAAATTTAAAACTATTAGACAGATATATGCTAACAAAGGAAAGAAGGGTTTTAGTAAAGGAAGCCATATTTTATAAAGATGGGCACTTAAAGGAGACCGAGAGAGGAAGGTAGAGAGGTTAAATTGCTTTTTAAAAGCTAAAATTAGAAATATTTATCAAAAATCATTAGATTTATATTTATCTTCTAAAGATTAGGAATTTAAAATTTAAAATTTAGTTATTCAAAAACTTAGTTCTATGGCGGCACTTACTAATAAGTTCCCGTCTAAGATTCAGGAGCAGGTGCTGGTGGGGATACTTCAATATTGAATTTTTTTCTAGTAAGCACAGACAGCACCTATCACGAAAATTCCTCGGAATACGGACTGAACCTATTAGTTTCCAGCTAATTACAGGATCCAGCCCTTCCTCTTTCATTTTCCAGAATATCCGTGAAAGAGCTGTCTGGTACTTTTGACGCGGGTTCGAAAAAAGTACCTGTGGTTATAAAGGCTCTGCTTAAAAGGTCCAGCAGACATACCAATATAGGTTCGGTAGATATTCTTATTGCTTGATGGAGAAATGCGGGCTTCATAAATCACCTGGGCGGATTTACATTTGCCCTCCACCGGGCAGGTGTCCACAGAGCTACAGCTGCATTCATTCAAAATTCCAGACCCAGAATCCGTATTGTATAAATTCATTAGAGTACTTCTATTATGGGAATTAATGAGGTTGTCTATATTAGGGGTACAGAAATAGCTGATTTTAAGGGTGTACCTATTAAAAATCTTCCGTAAGGGATTACTGTTATGTTATTTTTAAGAATACTAAGGTAATTTGAAGGATCACATTTATAAATGTGATTAGATTTGTCGCATTTTATCCATAGGTGCTTTGAGTTTGTTATAGTTCTGATATCTGACTTCAACAAGTTCTGGAATTCATTTGAAGCCCCACAAAAATTAATTTTGGGGATCAGGTCGAAAAGGTCCTTCTCAAAAGAGTTCAGAAATTTGCATACAGGAGGTGTACGCTGAGTTTTCAGGTTGAAAGATTCTGTAGAGCAATATGAAGATTTCGTAGAGCGAAGAAAAAAGTAGGTCTCCTCACGAAGTTTTCAATTTTTTCAGTGGATGCAGGACAATCTCCTCAAAGATGAAAAAGAGAATTGAAGCGACATATGTATGCTGAGAATACCATGAGCAAGAGACGAAGTTTTAATGAAAATAGAAACAAAAAAGAAACTTATACTTAATACCAAAAAGAGGCAGTTTAAATTTCTGGGATACATGAGGAAAGAGGGATTGGAAAATCTGATACTCCCAAGGCAGATTGAAGGCAATAGGTATATAAGAAAACAAGACATCACATACTGAACTTGAGTGTATGGATAGCGGAGCAAGGTTTAGGAGTGATAACAAAAAGAAAATTTATTAACCCTCTAGGGCCATTCGTATCATATTTGATACAGTATTTCCCTATAAGGAAACATTTGGTATTTCCCTATAAGGAAACATTTGGTATTCATTGACTGAGCAGTCAGTACTGCTTTCATTTGAAATTTATAAAATATTTGTCTTAAAAAATTTTTCAGGAAAATATTTCTTTCAAGGCTTGTTTTCATATTGTATCAAATATGATACGAATGACCCTAGAGGGTTAAGGCTTCTACTGGGCATAAAGTGGGGGATCAGTTCTATATTGTTATGAAGTAATAAACAGATCCCCTACTAATTACTACTTAACCCTCTAGGGCCATTCGTATCATATTTGATACAGTTTTCCCTATAAGGAAACATTTGGTATTTCCCTATAAGGAAACATTTGGTATTCATTGACTGAGCAGTCAGTACTGCTTTCATTTGAAATTTATAAAATATTTCTCTTAAAAAATTTTTCAGGAAAATATTTCTTTCAAGGCTTGTTTTCATATTGTATCAAATATGATACGAATGACCCTAGAGGGTTAAGGCTTCTACTGGGCATAAAGTGGGGGATCAGTTCTATATTGTTATGAAGTAATAAACAGATCCCCCACTAATTACTACTTAACCCTCTAGGGCCATTCGTATCATATTTGATACAGTATTTCCCTGTAAGGAAACATTTGGTATTTCCCTATAAGGAAACATTTGGTATTCATTGACTGAGCAGTCAGTACTGCTTTCATTTGAAATTTATAAAATATTTCTCTTAAAAAATTTTTCAGGAAAATATTTCTTTCAAGGCTTGTTTCATACTGTATCAAATATGATACGAATGGCCCTAGAGGGTTAATAATATATGATTAAGGTTTCTACTTGTCATAAAGTGGGGGATCAGTTCTATATTGTTATGAAGTAATAAACAGATCCCCTACTAATATGATACGAATGGCCCTAGATGGTTAATAATATAATATGATTAAGGCTTCTACTTGTCATAAAGTGGGGGATCAGTTCTATATTGTTATGAAGTAATACACAGATCCCCCACTAATATGATACGAATGGCCCTAGAGGGTTAAGGGCCACGAAAGACAAAATTGTAGAGAGTCATGGTCGCCTACGTTTTTGAAGGGACATAGAGAAGAAGACTTTCAATCTTTGTGGTTATTATCAAGAACTTACTGTTGTTTTTTTTATAATCCTTTCACCCCAAGTAAGGCAGTACTGCCACTGGTGCGCACGGGGTTACATAATAGGAGAGTGAATAGAGAGAAGAACAGGTTGCGGTAGATGTCGGAGAATGGATAAGGGAAGGACGGGAACATTGGTGTGAAGAGAGCTGCGTGAGAGCAAAGTGTAAAGGGAGAAGACGGATAGGAGTCAAGAAGATAAGAGATGACAGTTGATGTTGCATTTAAATTATTGGAGATTGTAGCTATCAGGGAAACAAGAATATGGCAGGGAGTTCCACAGGCGGGAAGTGCGAGAAAAGAAGCTGATAGAGTAGAAATTGTGGTTACACTTGATGTTTTTCACAGTGAAAGAGTAGGACCTTGTTGCTAGTCTAGTCAGTCAGTTAAGTGCCATACGTGATACACGCTTGGGCGATCATGTCTCGAAAGAGACATGACTGACTGGGCAGAAGATTATCCCGCAGTAGGTTGCCATTGCTTTCTGCGGTAGACTGGCTGCCGACCAAGGCTATAGAACCCAATCTGTTCTGCTATTTAACCCATAACTGGAAGGAAGAGACGGATTAATACCTTTCCCAAGGGTATTTGCGCGTAAGTGAATACAATGGATTACAACTGGAATTTGAACTCGGCTCCCCGGTTTCTTGTTCCGAGCCGATATCCACTGTACCACAACGCACATCCTCGGCTAAATTCACGCAGTGGGGTGCATCAAGGAGCTAAACTCGTCGGAGGTGATTCCGTGAAGCTTGTAGAAGAGACAAAGAGAAGCCGCATCCCGTGTCTTTAATACCGAGGAAATTTTTGTGAATGTGAATTGCGTATGTCTGTTTGTGATCTGTGTGAGATAAATTGGATGATTTACCCACATGTCCTATAGACTTATCTTGGAAAAAGTATTTGATCGGGTTTCTCGGTATGAGGAGAAAGTAACTTTTTTTTTCGGTTCCCCAAGATGGGTTCTCATATATGGGCGGGATGTAATGTTATTTTTTTTTGTCTTCGACCTAGATGGGACGACACACAGGATTCGAACACAGCAAAAGTACCTCGTTTTTATTTTTATTGCAAAAATAAAAATTAAATAAAAGGGATAAAAAAATGAGAGTGTCGGAATATTCTGACGCCTGCGTGACACTAGTTGCAAGGGACCAGCAGTTTTTTCCTCGCATTCAATACGTGTGTGTGGCCCCCTTCGTTAAACTGACGAAGTGTCACATCCTACTCTGCGATTCAATAGTTAAATACATCTTTGAGTAACATAATACGGTCGCACAAATCGGATTGATCTAATTATGAGAGAAAATTGGGAATAAGAAAGAAAGAAAGAAAGATAGAAAGAAAAAGAAATTGTAAAAAAATGAAGAAATTGAAAGAACATATAGAAAGAAAAATAAAAAAATTAAAGAATAAACTGAAAGAAAGCTAGAAAGAAAAGGAAGGAAAGAAAGAAAGAAGGGAGAAAATGAAAAATTAAACGAAAGAAAGAAAAGAAAATTTATATTTAGGAAAAGTGGAATTTTAGAAAGAAAGAAAGAAAGAAAGAAAGAAAGAAAAAGGAACAAACAGAAAGAAAATTAAGAAATAAAGAAAAGAATGAAAGAAAAAGAAAGAAAGAAAGAAAGAAAGAAATTGAAAAAGAAAGGAAAAGGAACAAACAAAAAGAAAATTAAGAAATAAAGAAAAGAATGAAAGAAAAAGAAAGAAAGAAATAAAGAAAGGGGGAAAAGAAAGAGTAGGAAAAAAGAAAGGGAAAGAGTAGACTAAAAAAGGGAAAGCAAAAATAAAGAAAAGAATAAAAAGAAGGAAAGAAAGAAAGCGAATAAAGAAAGGGAAACAATAGACAAAAGAAAGAAACAAAGAAAGAAAATGAAGAAATAAAGAGAAAAAAGAAAAGGGAAACAAAGAAAAAAAGGAATAAGAAAGAAAGAAAGAAAGAAAGAAACTGAAGAACTAAAGAGAAAAAAAGGAAAACAAAGAAAAGGAATCGAAAAGGAAAGAAAGAAATAAAAAAGAAGGGAAAGAAAGAAAGGAAAAGAATGCGAAAGAAAAAAGAAAAAGAATATATAGATAAAAAGAAATCGAAATATTAACCTTAAAAAAAGATAAAAGTAAAAAAAGAGAAAAAGCATTGAAGTCTGTTTGCCTCATGTACCAATTTATTGGCTAATATCTCATGAGTTTTTGCTGTAGACAAGTGTAAATTCAATTACGAAGATAAAGCATCGTGTGTATTCTTTCCTTTTTCTTTTCGGATTCATTTGTCCATCTCTATTGAGATACAGCAAGTTGAATGTGAATGTAAATCGCTTAGAAGCGAGCAGAGGAAAACAAACTATATCTTGTTTAAATGAAAAGAAAAGCGAAGGTGTTTTTTTTTTCTTTTTATAACAGCTACATTGTTGAAACATTCCGCTAATTTGAAAATGGAACGTGTGTTCAAATCATTGTACCTAAACGAACAGGAGACTTGCGAAATAATCCAGTTCAAGGAGTAATGATTAAAGAAATAGACACACTTAGAGAAATACACTTAAATGCCAAATGAGAAGAGGTGGGGTTGTATTCATTGTTTATGGGTGGGGTTTTTTTTCTCAGTTTGGAATAAACAGAATTCCTAATAAAAAGTGTATATCGTCAAATCATTCAGAGGGTCGGAAAATGCGATATTAATAAATAAGGGGAGGAGGGTGCAAAACATCCTGAAGAAAAAAAATTATCCCCCCCCTTCACCCCCCCCTTCACCCCCCCCCCCCCAAAAAAAAACTACTCCTAGGTGCCTAGCGGAAACAGGAAGTTTGGTGTCATTCAAAATTGTGGATATTTTTTCAAATTCAAGCCTCATTCCTTGATTTCCATACTATTTTTTTCTTTTATTTTTTTTTTCAAATTTTCGTCAATTCTATTGCAGTATTTTTTAAAATTTATTTTTAATCGATTTACCCCAAGCAAGGCGATAATGCCCCTAAAACCAAAGAACCGACTGGGAGTGAAAGAGAATGAAAAGCCATTAGAAGTAAACGAAGACCCGATTCTAACCAGGAAAGAATTGATAAATGTCTATGCCTGTTCAAAAGAATGGAGAGGGGTGTGAACCGGACGATAAAACACTTCATAGATATTTAAATCTTTGTACCTGTGAGACTTTGATATCTCCAATTCGTCGTTCACACCTTGGGTTGTTGATTTTGTTCAAAACCTTACATTGTCTAAACATAATTGATAATTAGTCCTTTCTTCTCGTTTTCCTTTACCACCTTCTGTAGAAATTGATCTTTCTTTTCTGTGTCTGCTTTCAGCACTATGGGACACAGATCTTACGCATAAAACAATACCTAGATGCTTCCGACATGTTGACGTCTTGAATATAACTGCTTAAATGTATTTGCCTTTCTCTGAGTCTCTTCTCAGTTATGTTGATATGATTCCAATCACAATTTCAAGTAACCTAGGGTCTCTTCGATAATTATTTCCTGTGTGACACTATTTTATCAGGATGTGAAAGTTATATAACACATATCAGAGCATAAAATGGAATCGGAGTGTCGAGTTCAAATTCCGGGTTAGTCTGCTCCGTTCATTTTTACACAAATGCTTTTGAATAAGGCATGAATCTATGGATTAAGTAGCAGGGTTGACTGGGATCATTACCTTCGAAAGGTAACTAATCTAAAAGAAAGAAGTCAAACTGGAGAGGAAGTAATTTGATAACACTTCACTATTTTTCCAAATGAATCTGTAGAGAGTCATGATCGCCTACGTTCTGAAGAGAGGTGAAATTAATAAAAATTTTTTAAAAAAACGAATGACTATAGTATAACATATGTTTGACGTAAAAATGATGAATTTCACACAAATATGTCGACGAAATCCACAATACTGGAAACCTGTAAAAGTTTCACTTCCCCTTTTTTGTTTCAAATTTTCTATTTGTCATTTCATTTTTTTCTTCTTCTTATGTGTCACTATTCGTTTATCTTCTCATTCATTCTTTTCTCGCAATCCACGAATTCGTGCCGCCGAACAAATAACAGCGATCGCAACAGAAGCAACAGCATCAGGTAGAAAGACAAAGAACTGATTTGTATCGCTTACGAAGATAATGAGACTTTTGCATCTCCCCCGAAAGAAGAGTTCCTTCCGTCGAATGTTGATTAGCAATACCAAGGTTTGAATAATTATTCTGTCACGTAGCGCACAAGAGCTGGCAGGAGTGGAAACCAAAGGGAAGATTTCGCTTCAGTCGCCCAGGGAAAAAATCATATGAGATAGATAGATGCATATGAACAGAACAAATTAGACACATATATACGAAAAAAATGGGATAGGTAGAAAGATGTATATTAACCGAACAAGATAAATGTATATGAACAGAATGAGATAGATAGATAGATAGATAGATAGATAGATAGATAGATAGGAACAGAATGGGATAGATAGATAGATAGATAGATAGATAGATAGATAGATAGATAGATAGATAGATAGATAGACGAATTTACACGAGATACTAGATTAGCAACTAGGTCCCACCCTTTTACAGTTAAACAAATAAGATGTAACCGTAAATTCTACTCCAACAGCTTCTTTTCTCGCGCTTCCCGCCTGTGGAACTCCCTTCCACAAGTCTGCTTTCCCAACAGTTACAATCTCCAGGTGTTTAAATGTAGGGTCAATAGACACCTCCTATCACACTAACTCCCAACTATTCTCACAACACTCTCATCTACCCAACCCTCATTCTCGGTATCCTCACCCGCCTATCACCCACCCTCTGTTATTTCCTATATTTAATCAGCCTTTCTCCACTCTACGTAGCCCCCTGCACAGTAGTGGCCGTGACATGCCTTGCTCGGGGTGAAACGCTTATAAAAAAAAAAAAAAAGATAAAAAAAAAAAAAAGATAGATAGATAGATAGATAGATAGATAGATAGATAGATAGATAGATAGATAAGAACAGAATGGGATAGATAGATGATAGATAGATAGATAGATAGATAGATAGATAGATAGATAGATAGATAGGAACAGAATGGGATAGATAGATAGATAGGAACAGATGATAGATAGATAGATAGATAGATAGATAGATAGATAGATAGATAGATAGATAGATAGGAACAGAATGGGATAGATAGATAGATAGATAGATAGATAGATAGATAGATAGGAACAGAATGGGATAGATAGATAGATAGATAGATAGATAGATAGATAGATAGATATGATAGATAGATAGATAGATAGATAGATAGAACAGATAGATAGATAGATGGAAGGGATGATAGATAGATAGATAGATAGATAGATAGATAGGAACAGAATGGGATGATAGATAGATAGATAGGGATAGATAGATAGATAGATAGATAGATAGATAGATAGATAGATAGATAGATAGGAACAGAATGGGATAGATAGATAGATAGATAGAACAGATAGATAGATAGATAGATAGATAGATAGATAAAGATGGGATAGATAGATAGATAGATAGGAACAGAATGGGATAGATAGGGATAGATAGATAGATAGATAGATAGAATGATAGATAGATAGATAGATAGGAACAAGGGATAGATAGAATAGGGATAGATAGGAAAGGGATAGATAGATAGATAGATAGGAACAGAATGGGATAGATAGATAGATAGATAGGAACGGGATGATAGATAGATAGATAGATAGATAGATAGATAGATAGGAACAAGGGAGATAGATAGATAGATAGATAGATAGATAGATAGATAGATAGATAGATAGATGCTTATAACCGAAAGAGGTATATATACATTTGAATCACAATATATGGAAGAACTTGCAAATATCTTCATGCCAAGTGCCTATCAGCAAATCTCTTCTCTTGCCTATCTCAATGGGGAAAAGACTGACTGGGTTTCATTCAGTTCATCTAAAGCTAAACTCGTAGCAACAACAAGGAAGCTTAAATTCTGCATTAATCCTGATGTTTGGTCATGACCTCAAAGAAGCCTCGAATTCCTACAAGTTCTAAAACTCACTCCTAATCCCAAATGGAACGCGTATATTCATGCCATCTCAAAAAATGCTGAAAAGAATGGTCGGTTCCTTGTATCAAGCCAGAAAATACCCAGCTTCCTCTGCCTATTTTTATAAGACTCAGATATTATAATGATCTCCCTGATTCCATAAGAGCCCAAATAGGTTTGTACGCCGATGACACCACAGTTTACTGTCGCCTCCTACAAAAATCTAGTGTAGGCGTCAAAGCTAACCTCGCAGCCGAGATTGAAAAAGATCTCCAATCCATATTGGACTGGGGTAAGAAATGGTTAGTAAATTTTAATGCTTCTAAAACGAAGCTACTCTCAATTAACCATCATCGACAATCTCACCTACCTCCCATTAGCATAGACCAGGCTTGCCTCCCAGAGAGTAAAACACTACGCCTCCTTGGTCTCACACTTTTAGCGGACCTCAAATGGAATGACTATATCGAATCCATTGCTAAATCCGCTGCTATGAAAGTCAGTTCTCTGCGTAGAGCCCGGATGTTTTTTCCGTCTGAATCTATGCTGTACATTTATAAATTTACCATCCGCCCGTGCATTGAATACTGCTGCCATATCTGGTCCGGTGCCCCTGCTATTCTCCTCGGGCTTCTCGATAAGGTTAAGAGGAGGGTCTGTAATATGATAGATACCGACTTGGCAGACCGCCTGCAGTCTCTCTCCCACCGGCGCGACGTGGCTTCCCTGTGTCTCTTCTATAAATACTTTCACGGCTTCTGCTCCGATGAACTTAGATCACTAGTGACCCCTAAATACGAATTTGAACGAGATACTAGATTAGCAACTAGATCCCACCCTTTTACAGTGAAACCGATTAAATGCAGCCGTAACTTCTACTCCAACAGTTTCTTTCCTCGCACTTCCCGACTGTGGAATTCTCTTCCAAACGATTGCTTCCCCGACGGCTACAATCTCCAGGAGTTTAAATGTAAGGTCAATAGACACCTCCTAACACACTAACCTGCTCCCATTCTATTAAACACTCTTCCCATCTGCCCAACCCTCATCCTCTCTATTCTTACTCATCTGTCACCTTCCTCCTGACATTCCCTATGTCTAACCACTCCTTCTCTTTACCTTCCCCTATGTAGCCCCATGCGCATTTCCTATTTCAGCCATGACCGAATTCAAAAAGGCTTACGTGACCTTGTCGATTAATAATTATTCTCTACAATGCAATCCGTTTCCTACAGACGAAGCCTGGTGAGCCTCTCACTATTCTATCGATATTGCTATGGCAGATGTTCGGACGACTTACATTTCTTAGTTTCAACAGTTCAAACCTTAACTGCTAAGAGGCACCATAGTGACAAACCATATCGTTCATTTTTTTTTTTTTTTGATAAGGAGAAAGTTCCAATCACACTGCTTCAATCATCATAAATTTATGAAAGAAAATCTTAAGATGATGCTTTTTTGAGAACTGCAATCGTTTTCTCTTCAAGTTCAGAGTCATTCGATATCCATCCTACATATCCTCATGCATTTAATACCTCAATCTTCCCTGACAACAAAATGTCTCATTTATCTTCTTATATTAGGTGAAGAAACAGTAAAAAAAATGGATAGAATAGTGGAGGTCTTAAATCAATGGTGGCTTCATTGACCTATCGACATACTTCCCGAAAGTTAGAATTAAGCTTGAGGTTTCTAGACGTCAAGCAGTGAATGAGGCAGATGTATGAAAGAAAATCGTAAGAGGATGCTTTCTTGACAACTGCAATCGTTTTCTCTTCAAGTTCAGAGTCATTCGATATCCATCCTACATATCCTCATGCATTTAATACCTCAATCTTCCCTGACAACAAAATGTCTCATTTATCTTCTTGGGCCTTATATTAGGTGAAGAAATAGTAAAAAAAAAAATGGATAGAATAGTGGAGGTCTTAAATCAATGGTGGCTTCATTGACCTATCGACATACCTCCCGAAAGTTAGAATTAAGCTTGAGGTTTCTAGACGTCAAGCAGTGAATGAGGCAGATGTATGAAAGAAAATCGTAAGAGGATGCTTTCTTGACAACTGCAATCGTTTTCTCTTCAAGTTCAGAGTCATTCGATATCCATCCTACATATCCTCATGCATTTATTACTTCCCTGACGACAACCTGACCCATTTATCTACTATATTCAATCTTGGGCCTTGTATTAGGTGAAGAAACAGTATAAAATGAATAGAATAGAGGAGGTCTTAAATCAGTGGTGGCTTCATAGACCTATCGACATACTTCCCGAAAGTTAGTATTAACCTTGAGGTTTCTAGACGTCACACAGTGAATGAGGCAGTCGACAATGTAATAAAAAGAGAGAATAGGTACATAAACAAAAAAACGGGAAGAAAGAAAATAAGGAAGGAAGATAAAGAAGCAAAGAGAAAGTAAAGGGAATAATCATTTTTGTTTGTCTAAAATCGGATTAACTGTGTTAGAAGTTTGTGTCTAGGTAATTAAACCATTTAGGCTTTTTTTTACCTATGGGAGGGCAGAAGATCGATAATCTTGTGTTTTTTGTTAATGCGGATCGTCATTTTCTTGTCTTTCTTTTTACTATTATTTGTAGAATAAAGAATGTAAGGCATTCAATTCTTGTTCCTTCTTGTCTCCGTTATCTACGACACGAACAAAACCAAACAGGCGATGGTCGAGTGTTCACACCTGGGCCATGTAGAATCCGAAAATAACTATGATAAATGTTTTTGAGTTTGATTTTTATCTATCTATCTATCTATCTATCTATCTATTTTCAAATGTTTTATGTATATATATATATATATATATATATATATATATATAAATGTTTACTAATAGACTCCAATTTTAGTTCTACATACACACGCAGAAAGAAAGAAAAATACTGGATTTTAAAATTAAATACACACAAGCTAGGGTTAAATAGGGACTTAGGTGTGTTGAATCTTTACAAATATTTCAATAGCTAAAAATTTTTTTTTCAGATATTCCAAGAACTTTTTTCTAAAACAAACAGACTTTCTCTACGGACGTGCCGCATGTTGTGAATAAACACACCACGTGATGTAAACACAAAAAAATATTCGGACGCTATCGTGAAATACGTTTCTAATTCAAATTTAAAAATCACTCGTTTCTGATGAAGGACCGAGGGCGGTCTGAAATATAAAATACAATAATAAAAATAAACAAATACTGTCCTAAAAAAGTACATTTTTAAATTCAAAACTTTTTATTAATATTCTTTCCTATATATATATATATATTACGAACCTCTTTCTCAGTTTCCGGTATATATTTGAATATATAATGTTCAATGAGTACTTTTAGCTTCCATAATACGTTATCAATTAATTTTATATTCTCGTTGTCAGTTTTTTTATCATTTTTCAATTATCGTGTCTTTGCATATCAGGTATTTTTTTTATTGCCTCTTCATGTGGCAGTTCGTGTTGTCTTTTTGTTATCTATGGAATATATTTTGTATGATTGCTCCGAAATACGATCGTATTTTATTGATGTCAGGTTTGTTTTTTATGCATAATATTACTACATTGTTATGTTTTGTAGATTTTGTTAACACGTGGCAAGCATATGCGTAACCAAAAGCTTAATTTGTATATATATATAATATATATATATCCGAGTGAATAAGGAACCAAGAAACATTTACAACGTCCAAGACATTAATTTAAAGCAGTGCTCGATATATAATATAGAGCTGTGAATATTTACCCACCCCACTTTTTAAGATTCTAACAGACAATTTACAAGACTTCTTCCCTTATCACTAACCCCCACCAACATCCCACACACAACTCGTCAAATATAAGATAAGAAGCTTTCCATTTCTTTCCACACCACCTGATGAGGCATTGTAATTTCAATGTCGAAACAAAATGTACACTTTGTAGTGAATAAAAAAATTGTACATGTTCTAAAATATAATTTATAACATATATATATATATATATATATATATATATATACTTTAGAACTTGTACAAAAAACAAGCTACTACAAAATTGTACATTTTGTTTCGGCATTGAAAGAACAACGTCTCATCAGGCAGTTAATATTAATGGTAATAAGCATTTACTTTGTAAACAAAATTTTTAGAAATGTTTAGTATTGGAGTAGATCGATCTATCTATCGCCCGGTTCACACTCCACCCACGTCTATTGAACAGGTTAAGAGGCTCACCCCTTTTTCCAGGTTTAGGATGTGGTTTCCGGCTTTCTCTTTTCCAATCTTTTCACTATTACCTAGCCCCCTGAATATCAGTGGCGTTACCGCCTTGCTCGGGGTAATACGATTAAAAAAAAAAGTATTATTTTTCTTTGCTAAGACTCTTACCGCAACGCTTGTTAAAAAAAGTGACGATACCTGTCCCAACCATCAATATTCCCCAAGCTCTCCACCCTCATTATATGTTTCAGAAATGTCAGCTATCTCTTTTTAATTCTGAGTATAACATTTTTGTAAAATAATATTCTGTTAATTTCAGTTTTTTGTCTTCATCAGTCAAGGCCAAAATAAAATTTAGAATTAACAAAAATGTCCCAAAGTTAGCCGTTAAAATCTTACGAAAATAATCTTAAGATTAATATCCATATTAAAAGAATTTCTATTTTTAAGGGAAAATTATTAATTCTTACTTTAAAATATTTTGTTGCCATAATCTCGTTGCGATATCTTCAGACAATTAATAGAAGAAAGCTGACGCTCATACAGATACAAGATGTTTATTTATTTCTAATAATTTCTGTATTTATTGCCGAATGAATTTTTGGCGGACCTGAAGAAGAAAACCACCACTTTTAAATTTGTTGTTTTTCATGTGTTTTTTTTTTTTGTTTTTTTTACTATTTTCAGCGCAGTCTTTTTTTTTGTGGGGACGAGGTGTTGCTCTTGTTTTTGTCTTTTTCAAGTTTTCTTCAGTTCTTACGATGGTATCTTCCTCGGAAACTCCAAGAATGGCTTTATTAAAAAAAATTCGCAAAGGATTCAGTTGTTGAATATGAGCAAGCAAAAAAATTAATTGTACACGATCGATTTACTATAAGGTTGGATGAAAAAATGAGCCCTCCGCTAAAATTGTTTAAATATTGAAATTTGTACATTTTTTTGTCAGTCGGAAAGTTTAGGGTTTAATCGATAAGATTGCACTGAAAAAAGTAAAAAAAATTGATAATCATCCAATTTACAGGTGGTGGTAATGTCGTACCTGAGAGTGGTTCCAAAATGGAGGATCGATTTACGATAAAGTTGTATAAAAAAATGAGCCCCACCTAAAATTGTTGAACTATTGAAATTTTTCAAATTTTTTTTTGTCGAACGAAAGTTTAGGGTGTCATCGATAAGATTGCACTGAAAAAAAGTAAAAAACAAAAACTGAAAAACAACAAATTTAAAGGTGGTGCTAGTCTCCTTCAGGTCCACCGAATTTTTTTCTATATTCAGCAATTTTAGCAGAGGCGGGTAAATGCTACCATTTTGTAAAGATACGGCGAATGTACCGTCGTTTTGATGATACACTGTAAAGTAATTATGGAGTTTATTTATAAATCGTAAATAACTTATAAAATATATAACTAAAAAATTAAAATGATTTATATTATTAAATAACTTACAAATTTACGAAGTTATAACTCATTTAAATATTATTTAAGTGCCATACTTAGGCGATCGTGTCTCAAAAAAGACATGACTTACTGGACAGAAGATTTTCTCGTAGTAGGTTGCCATTACTTTCAGCAGTAGACTGGTTGCCAACCAAAGCTATACAATCCAACCTGTTCTGTTATTTAACCTATAGCTGAGAGAAAGAAGAAGTTAATAATACCTTTCCCAAGGGTATTTGCGCGTAATAGAATCTATAATCGAAGCCGATATCTTCACCAGAACTCACGTCCTCAGTTAAATATTAGTCAGTTAAGTGCCATACGTGATACACGCTTGGGCGATCATGTCTCGAAAGAGACATGACTGACTGGGCATATGATTATCCCGCAGTAGGTTGCCATTGCTTTCTGCGGTAGACTGGTTGCCGACCAAGGCTATAGAACCCAATCTGTCCTGCTATTTAACCCATAACTGGAAGGAATAGACGGATTAATACCTTTCCCAAGGGTATTTGCGCGTAAGTGAATGCAATGAATTCGGCTGGAATTCGAACTCGGCTCTCCGATTTCTCTTTCCAAGCCGATATCAACTGCACCACAACTCACGTCCTCAGTTAAATATACCCACCCCTAAAAACCTAACAAAATTAGCAAATATCAACATTCATTTGAGAAGAGAAGAGAATTCATTTGAGAAGAGAATCTTTGTAAGACATTCTAGCGCCAGTGATAAATAAATAGGTAGATAGATAATTATTAGCCTGAGACAGATATGTCAGTAGTCGAAATAAACTTATTTTATAGGCCGTGTCCCTTCATGACGTAGAAGATCATGGCCCTCCACGATTTCTTGTCCCATGTAACTTTTAATAAGTTTATTTTTTTATTTTTCCTTAATCCTGCTCTACCATCCATTTATATACTATGCCCCTTCATGACGTAGGCGATCGTGGCCCTCCACAACGTCTTGTCTCTTTTGGCCTTTAATAAGTTTATTTTTATTTTTCCTTAACCCTGCTCTACCATCCATTTATATGATGTGCCCCTTTATGACGTAAGCGATCGTGGCCCTCCACAACGTCTTGTCTCTTTTGGCCTTTAATAAGTTTATATTTATTTTTCCTTAACCCTGCTTTACCATCCATTTATATGCTGTGTCCCTTTATGACGTAAGCGATCATGGCCCTCCACAACGTATTTGCGCGTAAGTGAATGCAATGAATTCGGCTGGAATTCGAACTCGGCTCTCCGATTTAAGTATTTAAATTTCTGTACCTACTTCCGTCATTGGCATTTTGGGCTCCTCTTTTTACTAATGACCATGCATTCAGTTTTCTTGGAGCTTATTTGTAGTCCTTTCAACTTCCTTTAGCTACCTTCTATAGGAGGTCTTGTAGTTGCGTTTCCTTGTCTGCTATCAGCACTGTATCATCTGTGTATCTTCAGATTGTGGCCGCCAATGACAAATCCTGGCAAAACTTATAGGGCTCTCAACACTGTCTAGCTGTATAAGTTGAATAGATCCGATGAAAAGGCACATCCTTGTCTTACACTCCTTTCTCTCTTTCTATATCTACTGAACTCGTTTCCTGTCCCCTATGCAGGCGGTTTGCGACTAGTATAGATTCTAGAGCATTTCCATCAAATCTTTGTGGCATACTATGTCGAATGCCCTTGCGTTGTCTATAAAACAAGGGTACACGTTCTTCTTCATTTGTGTTGCCCTTTTTGATAACAGTCTAAGCATAAATATTGCGTTCCTTGTTCCAGTGTCATTGACGAAACCGTACTGTTCTTGTCCTATCTTTCTGTTCTTTGTTAGAACATTCCCAGGTATTTAGATTTCTGTATCTGTTCGATTTTAGTATCTCCAACTTTTACATTATTTATATTCAGTTTATTGTCCTGGATATCGACTCCGAACGTTAAATCGGGAAGCTGAGTTCGAATTCCAGGACAATAAACAAATCCGTCTCTTGCTTCCAGTTATGGGTTAAATAATAGGACAGATTGGGTTCTATGGCTAGCAACCAGTCTACCGCAGAAAGCAATGGCAACCTACTGAGGAATAATCTTCTGTCCAGTCAGTCATGTTTCTTTCGAGACATGATCGCACAAAGCGTGTAGCACGTATGGCACTTAACTGACTGACTGACTATTGTCCTTATCATTGTGATTTCGGCTGTTGTGCTCTTCGGCCTTTCTCAAGTTTATATCGATAGTTCTTATTTGTATTTACTTACAGCCACTGTGGTGATTTTCTAAGCGCATTTTAGACGGGGCCCGAGGCTGAAGAGGGTACCCAATGAGGATAGAAATTACTATTCAGTCGTAATTTTTCTATCGAGGCATGATTGCTAACCGTTACATCACGTCGATATGAACAAAGAATGATTTTCTAAGCGTAGCTCTGATGTGGACGAATGTTTAGAAGCACCCAGTGAGAATCGAAATCCCTAACCAGTCATAATTGACCTAGCGAGACAAGCCTGCCTACAATTACACCACTTCAAAGTGCCCAGATTAGAACAACTATGTCACCTAATTCACAAACCAACGCTTGTACCCGCTATGTCATTGCCTCGTAGAAAAACAACAAAGATGAGGACAATAGTTTGAATATAAATAGCGTAAATAATGATAACTCCTTATCCCAGAAATCCATTCCCTATAGGTTACCCAGATCTATATGCACCTGAGAGCACAACAGTCGAAACGTTGTGATCACAACAAAGATGAAGATAATAGGCCGAATATAAAAAGAATAAATAATGATAGCTTCTTATCCCAGAAATTAATTCCCTATATATTACCCAGATTGATATATAACTGAGGCTTGCCGGAAGCTATAACAGCCGAAACGTGATAACACTAACAAAGACGAGGACAATAGTCCGAATATCAGTCAGTTAAGTGTCATACGTGATACAAGCTTGGACGATCATGTTTCTTTTGAGACATGATTGACCGAGTAGAAGCTTTTCCCGCAGTAGGTTGCTATTACTTTCTACAGCAAACTAATTACCAACTAAGGCTATAGACCACAATCTGTCTTGCAATTTAACCCATAGCTGAAGGGATAGAGACGGATTCGGATCTATCCCGAGAGTCTTTGCGCGTAAGTGAATACAGCAAATTCAACTGGAAATCGAACTCGGGTCTCTGAATTTTTCGCCCGGAGCCGATATTCAATGAACATCCAGACCGAATATAAATAATGCAAATAATGGTAACTCATCATCCCAGAAATTCAGATAAAAGTCCTTAGATCTATTAAATAATTTACACTTGCTAAAAGTTTCTGTTCCTAGAGTTCTTATTTTCACGACAATCGTGGGAAATTTTTTATGTTTCATATATATATATATATATATATATATATATATATATATATATATTGTGTTTTTCCTTTTATGCCCTGTTTTCTTTTAATCTTGATGCACAGAACTCCTGAATAATCGTTGAATAGTTTCGTATCGATCGTTGATAAAAGAAAATAAAAGTGGGAAGGGATCTGGCTTCATTTTTCGATTTTGCTAAAGGCCCACATGTGATCAAACAGTCGCGATCTGGCTGAAGGCTTGGTGCAAACGGATAGTATCGACTACGACCATTTTCTAAAGCCTGTCCATTTGACTGCTGCCATGGTTACGAGTCGCGGGAAAGAACTAACGAACAGTTTTATAGGTTTACCTTTTGACTAAAGCTATTTCAATGGAAAGCTGTAAACAAAAGGTTCGTTTTTTGTGAAGAGGGGAACGAAAAACCGAATCTGGCTTCTCGAATAACAGAATAAAATAAAAACAATAAAGCACTTTTTTTTTATATAAAAGTCTTTAAAATGAAGGGATGTGTGGGTGGTATAGGATTTGGCGTTTTGAAAAGTAAAGCCGGAGAGTTCAGTTAGCTTCGCCCAATTGCTACTTAACCAAAACATCAACATTATAACTCGAGTTATGCTTTACAGAAGACTTGTCAAATCAAGACTTTCATGTGGATGTCATGCATAGCGTCATACCCGTTCAGAAATATCTCAACTCTTAAACAGCCTCGTCAGATAGAGACTTTCATATGGATGTAATGCATAGCGTCATACCCGTTCAGAAATATCTCAACTCGAGTTACGTTTTTAAATAGCCTCGTCAGATCGAAGATTTCATATGGATGCCATGCATGGCGCCAAACCCTTTCAGAAATATCTAAACTCGAGTTATGCTCTTAAATACTCTAGTCAGATCGAGACTTTCATATAGATGTCATGCATGACTCCAAACACGTTTTCGTCTCCGGCACCTCCATGTGGTGTAATGGTTAGCAAGATTGTCTTGCTATACCTTTTACGATTGAGAAGTGAGTTCGATCCTCAATGATTGCCTCATTCTTTCGTGCCACATCTAACCTGCGCTTAGAAACTCACTATATCTTTCATAGACTCGTCTGGATCTGGAATTGAAATGAAAGCAGCACTGACTCCTTACTTGAATTCATCATATATATATATATATATATATATATATATATATATATATATAAAACTCAGGATGATGAACATATTTTCTGTCTTCTTGTAGTTGATGGTTAGTCCTTTCTTCTCACCGCTTTCGTTTACTACCCTGCACTTTTCCTTCAGAGTAGACCATCGACTCGATGTCATCTGCGCATCTTATGTTGTTACTATTACGCCCACCAGTAATAGTAGGATCCACAGCTCCGTTAACATAGCGTCACCGTAGATTTTGAATAAATCTGGGAAGAAGACACATGTTTTTCTCCAGCCTTTTCTATATTTTGTGAAGGTGCTCAGTTGAAATTTTTTATCCGTATGCAGAGGCCTCTTCTTATTTATTCACCCCCATCGATCTTCTGTAAATTATCAATTTTTTTTAGGACAAGACTGTTTACTCTTCGCAAAACCATTTATCCTCAGTGCGAGGTAACACACGTAAGACACGGGTCAAGTACCATACGTAATACACCTGTAGACGATCATATCTTTTTCGATTCGCTACTGATTTTCCAGTAGTAGGTTGCCATTTCCAGTAGACTGGTTGCCAACCAAAGCTATAGACATAAAGCTATATTACTATTTAACTCATGATTAATGGATTAATAATTTTTTTCAAGAGTATTTGCGCGTAGACGAGTTCAACTGGAATTCGAACTCGGCTCTCTGATTTCTCATTCCGAGCCGATAGCTACTGCACCACAACGCCCTTCCATATGTTTTTAGTCTGTCTTAAAGTCCACATTTATACTGTACACTAGTAAAATTCTGAAAAGTTATCAAGTAATAACTATTCTGGAAAACTATACTGGGAAACAAGAAAGCAGCCAAACTATATACATACGGTCGGGTTTCAATCCTGGGTTAAAACCAATCGGAGTCGAACCGTACTGATGAGCTGTGATATAGCGAAACAGATCTGTCTGCGGATGACTATATATATATATATATATAAATTAAGACAGACGCGTTATTCTACTGCTAAGTGGAAGTGGAAGTGTGGGCCTATTACAGGCGAACCATCATCAGCTTCCGTCTTTATTCTACAGAAGATTTTACATGAATCTTCTGTACAATGAAGACGGATGCTGATGATGGTTGGCCTGAAATTTGCGTAAACTTCTGCTTAACCATGGAATAACGTGTCTGTCTTAATTTTTACAGATATTTGCTCTAGATGTATTTATATACATATATATAGAGAGCTCTCCTAGAGAGTTATCCTACCACTTTATGTACAGGACACTCCTTTGGATTCTTCTATAACTACACCGCATATATATATATATATATATATATATATATATATATATATATACAAAGATGCCTTACAAAAGCAATGCAATATATTAAAAAACAGGCGAATTGGCATGGCCAAAGATGCATTCTAGAAGCTGAGTAGAATATTAGAAGACAGGAAAATTTTGCAAGAAAAAAAGAAGTAAGTACTGGATTGCTATGTGATGTCTGTTCTTCAATATGGCACTGAATGCTGGACAATCTCATCAAAGATAAAGGAGAAATTTGGAGCAACTGAAATGTAGTTCTACAGAAGGATGCTGAGGGTGTCATATACTGAGCATATGACCAATGATGAGGTTTTGGAGAGGATGAAGACGAAAAGAAAATTAATACTTAATATTAGGAAAAGACAGCTGAAGTTCCTGGGAGATGTAATAAGGAAGAAGGGTTTGGAGACTCTGACACTCACAGGTCAGGCAGAGGGAAATAGAGACAGTGAAAAGCAGCGTGTAACATACTTGACGAGCTTGAGCAAGTGGGTGGCAGACCGGAGTTGGGGGGTAACAGAAGAAAGCGTGCTAAGAGCCACCAGGGATAGGTAGATGTGGAAGGCCATGATCGCATACGTCCTGAAGGGACACGGCACATAGAAGATGAAATGAGCACTGGTTTTAGGTTGCAATCTTCTTCAAGCCTAAACACCTCCGGATCTAAATAAAGTTAAAGAAATAATGAGTTTTTTGGAGGGGGTATTTTTAAATATTAAATCTCACTCTATATTCAGTTCTAAATGGGGATAAATACATAATTAATAAATCATTAAAAATGGTTTAAGTGGTGGCGGATGTGGTGGTGGTGTACTGAAATCATAGTTGGTTGGTTGAAATTGCCTTCAAGCGATCCTCAGGTCTAAATGAAAATAAATATATAATTAAAAATAATTAAAAAGAAAAAGTTCTGAGTGGGGGTATAGTCACAGGTGGATTGGTTTAAATCGCCTTCGAGTGATCATCAGGTTTAAATGAAGATAAACATTTTTAATCTCTTTTTTTTGTTGTTGTATAATTTCACCCCAAGCAAGGCGATAATAATACTAGGACGCGTGGGGGGAGGGTTTAAAAAGTGTGTGTGAGAATAAGAATTGGAGTAGATAGATCTAATTGGAGTAGATAGATCTATCTATCGCCCGGTTCACACTCCACCCATGTCTATTGAACAGATGTAGAGGCTCATCCCTTGTTCCCTGTTTAGGATGTGGTTTCCGGCTTTCTCTTTTCAAATCTTCTCACTTTGTTTTTTTTTTTCAATTGGAGTAGATAGATTTATCTATCGCCCGGTTCACACTCCACCCACGTCTGTTGAACAGATTAAGAGGCTCATCCCTTGTTCCCTGTTTAGGGTGTGGTTTCCGGCTTTCTCTTTTCAAATCTTCTCACTTTGTTTTTTTCAATTGGAGTAGATAGGCTGAACTATCGCCCGGTTCACACTCCACCCACTTCTATTGAACAGGTTAAGAGGCTCATCCCTTGTTCCCTGTTTAGGATGTGGTTCCAGCTTTCTCTTTTCCAATTTTTTCACTATTACGTATCCCCCTGCACATCAGTGGTGTTACCGCCTTGCTCGGGGTGATACGATTAAAAAAAAAAGAAGATTTTAATGAGAAATGAGAAAAAGGACAAAGGAACAGGTTCCAGGAAGACAGAAGATGGTGATTGAGGTTGCATTTGGCTGCCTGTTTTTGTTTAGCGGCATATCGACACCTGTATGGGTTACTTAATATCAAAATCTAAATATGAAAATTCAAACTTTATAATGAATTCAAAAGAATGACAATATTTTAAGTTTGTTGTAAGTGACCGGGAAATATAAAAAAAAAAATGACAAAAAAACGCTTTAAGGAGTTGATTTGAAATCGTAAGCGGTTGAATTTGAAATCACCTTGATACCGTCTCTAAGTCTAAATGAAAATAAATTAAAAAACAACATTATTTTCAGGGAGTGATTTTAAATTGGAAGCCGGTAGACTGAAATCCCCTCCAAGCGACAATTTCAAACCAATTTAATTCCACCCCAGGTAATGCGAACCCGATGTCAAGTTACTGACGGTGTCGGATGACAGAGGGATAATCCAAAATTCTTACACCAGGTGTCCTTAAATATTGGGTCAAGTTTCAGCTCAGAACTTAACATCAAAGAAATAACAAGCCGCATTCGACGTGTGCCACTCCGTCGTGTCACGGCATATCAAACGTATTGTTACCCCGAAAGAAAGTCGTTGTCGTTTGCTTCGCATTTCAGGGTTCCCGAGTTTCGTCTTCTATGTACCGTGTCTCTCCACGATATTATTGATCATGGGTCTCCACAACATTCCTTTGGGGCACTTTTTTGTGGATAGCGGAGGGAATAACAGAATAATCCAGAAGCAAATAAATTATTTTTAATTCCGAACAAGAAAATACAACTATTGCGTGCGTATATTAATCTGTAGATGCGTCTGTATGGCAATGTACGTGTGTATACTCGTCTATTTGTCCATGTGTGGGTGTTTGTAGGTTTGTATGTGTGCGTTCATATCTTCGCTTAATATCTGAATAACTTCATAATAATCTAAATCTAATGATTTATTAAACTTAGAATTCAAAATGCGCAATAAAAATAATAGTCGATTAATAATGCTGATCTCAATTTAATCATGTTATTATATTTATGATTAAATATTTATATTTAATCATATTAATGCCCCCAAAAATATTTTTAAAGTTTGCTGTCATATTCTTCAAATTAGAAATTACTTTATATTGATTGGTTCACACTGTGTAACAATGCCCCCCTGATTAAGGGGGTTGGGCTAGTTTTTAGCCTTTTAAAACTCTTCAACTTGAAATAAACCACATCACTTGATAACTTAATTGAAAAGAAAGAATTTAGGAAAGGAACATTGCGTTGCTTAAATTTTTCAAATGGTAGCACTGTCTACCTAGAAAATCTAGGTTTTAACATCCTTGCATTTTATTTGGGTTTGAACATCATCTCTTAGTGACAATGATAAATGTTTAATTAACTCGACCACGAGTAAAGCCCTATATTAACTAAGCTTAGCTTAATACGACACAAGACAAGTTGAAGAGAAAGACTGCGTTACGTCCGTCTTACAAGAAAAGTTCGTCTAATTTTCTTGTCTAGATATTCAGAGTTCGAAGTCCTCGTTTCTGGCAGGTTACCTCTCTTCACACCCCCGACAGCAATTTATGATAAAATATGATGAGAGTTTGGCGAACATCATCCAATGCAAATCAGAACTAGATTCCCGGCTTTCTTAAAGAAGAAGAAAAAAAAAGGAATTCCTGCTGTTGAACAAGAACAACATTATCTTTGTCTAAATATCTGGCAAAGATTTCTCATGTCGAGTTTTTATCATCTGCCATCTTTCTTTCTTTATCACAGATTTAGATAATCTAAAAAAAAACAAATATGCATATAGGCTTCCAGCCTTAAATACTGACCATCCCAAAATCAATTTTCAATTGCTGATTTTTTTTTTAATCATATAACCCCAAGCAAGGCGGTAACGCCACTGATGCGCAGGGGGCTAATTAAGAGTAAAATGATTGGAAAAGAGAAAGCCGGAAACCACATCCTAAACAGGGAACAAGGGATGAGCCTCTTCACCTGTTCAATAGACATGGGTGGAGTGTGAACCGGGCGATAGTTCAGCCTATCTACTCTAATTGAGAAAAAAAAAAGAGAAAAATGAAAAATGAGAAGTGAAAGAAGATTGGAAAAAAAGAAAACCGGGAACCACATCCTAAACAGGGAACAATGGATGAGCCTCTTCACCTGTTCAATAGATATGTGTGGAGTGTGAACCGGGCGATAGTTCAGCCTATCTACTCTAATTGAGAAAAAAAAAAGAGAAGAAAGAAAAATGAAAAGTGAAAGAAGATTGGAAAAAAAAGAAAACCGGGAACCACATCCTAAACAGGGAACAATGGATGAGCCTCTTCACCTGTTCAATAGATATGTGTGGAGTGTGAACCGGGCGATAGTTCAGCCTATCTACTCTAATTGAGAAAAAAAAAAGAGAAGAAAGAAAAATGAAAAGTGAAAGAAGATTGGAAAAAAAAGAAAGCCGGGAACCACATCCTAAACAGGGATCAAGGGATGAACCACTTCACCTGTTCAAAAGACGTGGGTGGAGTGTGAACTGTATTAATCATTATAATAGCTGTAGAGCTGTTTAATTCAACGAACCCTCCATTCCTTACTAAACTCTAAGAATAAATCGTACACTTGTTAACTCTTGCGGAAATTTGATGAAGTTTTCGTTTAATATTTGTCACTTTACTGTTGGCAAGACTATCAAATTTCATTTCTTAAATTGTTTGTCCATTTATAATACTACACTGATTAGAAAATATACTCATTATCTATAACTATAAAAGTGACGAGGGTGGACGTTGTATAAGTATTTATTTGTTTGATAGATTCGACTTAGCGTCTGCATTTTGCGGTCTAGATCGACGGGAGTTGCGATCAGATGTAGATCAAAATTTTAGAACGCTAACGGCACCTTGAAATTTTTCAGAAAGCCAAAATTAGGATTGAAAAAAATATATTACCATCCCACAAAGTCAGGGATCAGTTTATGTATTGATTATAATATAGAATCGATTACCCCACTTTATATTATCTATATATTTTGCCCCCTCCTCCTCCTACCCTAATCCAATAGAGACATTCTACATTGTTATCTATATCTATAAAAATGACGAGGGTGAGCGTTGTGAAAGCATTTGCTATGTAAATTCGTCATATTCTTATTATTCCTTAAACTATCCGAGTGAAACCGGGTTAAACTGTTAGTAAGTTATAAAAATGATTTCAAAAGCATATTTCGGAAAACAAAAATGAAATTTTAATTAAAATTTCGAACGTGTTAGAAAGAATTTAAATTTTTTTAAAAATAATAACAACAAAATTTGATCTTTCCTCTTAATAATAGCATAAACCTTTTGATGATAAAACTTTGTTTTTATTTAGTTTTAGTCCTTTTACCATTACGATATGCTGCTTTTTTATTTTATTTATTTATTTTATTTTTTATTTTTTTGGCAATTGAGTTGAGATACCTAAATTCGTAGTTTTAATTCTTCGGGTTGACTACAACCTCTACCTCATAGATGATAAAAAAATAACAAATCTGATTTTCTCAACGATTTTCTATAAAAAAATACTTACTTGTATAATTTGTTTTTCAGTGCATGGTTGAAAGAAGTATTTTTTCTTTCTTTCAAATATTCGTTTTTTAATTTTTGTAAGCGGAGAGGAAATATAGATTTGAGTCAAGGATACTATTTTTCCAAATGAGTCTCCAAACATCTGTGAGCGTCTTTAATCTGGGCGTCAGAAACATTTTGGCCCCACTTTGGAAGCGTTAATTAAATTAATGTTTACACTGACCGGGACGATAAAAGCGGAAAGAGATCAATAATGTCGTTGTAGGTCATTCTAAATGGCAAACTTTTAGGTTGTAAAATGAATCAGATTTCTTTTTTCTACATTTAATGGGAAACGTTTCATTGCAAGATATTTAATCGATCGTAGGTGAGTAAAGCAATAAACTTTAATCGCCCAATTAAGTTTTTAATCGACTGAGTCGATCTGGCGAGTGAAATCTCAAAGGCTGTATCATATAATGAATAAAATGAATAAAAGCGAAGAAAATAATTGCAATGTTTAAAACAGTATTTAATATAAAAATAGAGCAATGAATATTTATTATTGTTACGTTAGAACCTGCGGAAACACCAAACTACTACAAAATTTTAGATTTAGTTTCGACATTAAAAGAACATATGTGCCATCATTGTTAACTCCCTGGTGAGACATTGTTCTTTTAACGTCGAAACAAAATGTTGCAATTTGCTCATGTTCTAACGTAATAATATATAATAATAATAATAATAATAATAATAATAATAATAATATATATATATATATATATATATATATATATATATATTATTACGTTAGAACATGTGCAAATTACAACATTTTGTTTCGACATTAAAAGAACAATGTACCATCATTGTTAACTACCGATGAGACAGTGTTCTTTTAATGTCGAAAAAAATGTTGTAATTTGCACATGTTCTAACGTAATAATATATATATATATATATATATATATATATAGTCATCCACAGATAGATCTGTTTCGCCGTATCACAGCTCATCAGTACGGTTAGACTCCGATTGCTTTTTAACCCAGGATTGAAACCCAACCGAAATGGCGTCAATCGGCGACTCTACCCCAGGGCTATGGGCGTTCAGTGGAAGTAGGCAGACGTTTTAGCGCATATCATTATACGCACCCAATAGCTAGATCGCTCTAATTCATTTCACTGAATGAGCGATGCGTACACGCCAGAGTAGCTACTGTTTATTAAAGTCTAATATTTTTCCAGAGTGCTCAACCAGGGTGTGAGAGCATATATATATATAAATTAAGCCAGACACGTTATTCCATGGTCAAACTGAATTATGGCCTATTTCAGGCGAACCATCCTCAGCTTCCGTCTTTATTGTACAAAAGATTTTACACGAATCAAATTCACAAATAAAGACCCCCAAAAAACTCAAAAAACAGAAATAAAAATAAAGAACGCTCCCTTAAAAGTAATAAATTAACGAAAAAATCATCATTACATCAGTTAGGCGAATACACACACATACATACATAAACATAAATACACACGCAATATATAATCAAAGAGCACGCGTAAGAACGGATGTCAACTAAAACATACTCTACGTAAGTCAGTCTGTCTTAAATTTTACATTTATTTGCTCTATATGTATTTATATACATATATATATAGAGAGCTCTCCTAGAGAATTATCCTACTACTTTATGTACAGAACACTCCTTTGGATTCTTCTATATCTACACCGCATATATATATATATATATATATATATATATATATATATTCAAAATAATACCTAAACTGACTCTGTAAGTATCTAAATCCTAAAATTCTACAAAGATAAACTTTAAGAAAAACGAATAACCAACAGAATCTAATTCCGTTAACATCCGTCGCACTAAGGCGTTGGATAAGAGGGGGGGGGGAAAAAGAAACCGCGGAATAAAGACAAGACATACAATATTCCGCAGTAAAGAAAAAAAACCCAAACGGAACCAACCACAAAAAAAGAAGAAAAAGTGCTCGATACAAATACAAACAAATGCAAAAGTACAAATGAAAAGCAAAAGTAGAGCAAAGACACATAAAGAATCACAAGATAGCCAAAACCTACCGCGGTTTCACACAACGGCTGACGAGCCGTTGTGTGAAACCGCGGTAGGTTTTGGCTATCTTGTGATTCTTTATATATATATATATATATATATATTATATTTTAGAACATGTACAAATTTTTTTACCCACTACAAAGTGAACATTTTGTAATTGAAATTACAATGTCTCATGAGACATTGTAATTTCAATGTCGAAACAAAATGTACACTTTGTAGTGGATAAACAAAAATATTCCATGCGCTATATTATATATCGAGCACTGTTTTAAATTAATGTTTTAGACTTTGTAAATTTTTCTTCGTTCCTTATTCACTCGGATATATATATATATATATATATATATATATATATATATATATATATATATAGCGGTAATAAATCCACGAAAGTATTTGGTAAATAATCCCAATGGATTCTAGGATTATTAGATTAAATATTAAAACAGATCCAACAAAGAGCTTGACGTAAATTTAATTTACAGAGCAAATAATTATTTCATGCACAAATTCAATATTTTACATTTGGAGTCTTCAGGCTAAGGAAAACCTTTTCAGAGAAATGGTTATTCTCTAAATGTTATATATATATATATATATATATATATATATATATATATATTCTCTAAATGTTATATATATATACAGAGAGAGAGAGAGAGAGAGAGAGAGAAAGGATTAATCCACGTTAATCCTATTAACGCTCTATCTTTCTCTCGATAAGTGCACTTCGATGTGGTTCTATGGTTAACAAGCTTGTCTCGCTACATAATTTACAGCCGAATAAAGAGCTGATTGGGTGCCTATTATATTCGGCCTTGTGCCACATCTAAGCGGCGCTTAAAAAATCAACTATCACTGTCTCAATATCGAGAACTTTACAACAAAAAACCTGCTCGCCAAAATATCCTTTTATCAGTAAACTACTTGCGTTGTGGTACAGTGGATATCGGCTCGGAACGAGAAGCCAGGGAGCCGAGTTCGAATTCCAGTTGAATCCATTGTATTCACTTACGCGCAAATACCCTTGGGAAAGGTATTTATCCGTCTCTTTCTTCCAGTTATGGGTTAAATAGCAGGACAGTTTGGGTTCTATAGCTTTGGTCAGCAACCAGTCTACCGCAGAAAGCAGTGGCAACCTACTGCGGGATAATCTTCTCCCCAGTCAGTCATGTCTCTTTCAAGACATGATCGCCCAAGCGTGTATCACGTATGGCACTTAACTGACTGACTGACTTAAAAAACAGCAATCTTGGTACTAAGCATCATCATAGCCCAACACTATATATATATATATATATATATATATATAATCATATCGCCCCAAGCAAGGTATTTTACTGCTACTGTTTTACAGGGGGTTAAATAGGAGGAAAGTTATGAGAAAGAGTAACTGGTTACAATGGGTGTCAGGAAGAGGGTAAAAGAAGGATCACTTCGGCCATAAAGTGAGGGGTCAGTTTATATATTGACTGTAATGTTGAATTGGTCCCCCATTTTATATTCACATTATTATAGTATAGAATTTTTTTACAATCATATCGCCCTAAGCAAGGCATTTTACTGCCACTGTTTTGCAGGCGGATACATAGGAGGAAAGAGTAACAGGTTATAGGGGGTGTCAGGAAGTGGATAAGAGAAGGATGAGAATACTGATGAGAGTGGAGTGGGCGGAGAAGGGAGCATGAGAGAGACGATGCAGGTTAGTGAGATAGGAAATGACTATTGACTTTACATTTATATTCTTGGAGTTTATAGCTGTCAGGAAAATAAGTAAATAGAAGGGAATTCCACAGACAGAAAGTGCGAGAAAAGAAGCAGATGCAGTAGAATTTGCGTTTACAATTTATTGGTTTCATAATAAAAAGGGTGGGACCTAGTTGCTAATCTTGTGGCTCGAGTAAATTCATACACAGAGGGCACCAGTGAGCTAAGTTCTTCGGAGCAGAAGTCGTGAAAGTTTTTGTAGAAGAGACACAGGGACGCCACATTGCGCCGGTGAGAAAGTGACTGTATCTGAGCTGCCAAGTCGGAATCTATCATATTACACATTCTCCGTTGGATTTTGTCAAGGACACCCAGGTGGATAGCAGGAACACCCGACCAGCAGTATTCAATGCACGGGCGGATGGTAGATTTATATATGTGCAGGATTGTTTCAGGCGGAAAACACAGGGAACCTACTTTCTTAGCAGTGGATTTAGCTATGGATTCTACATATTCATTTTACTTGAGGTCTGTTGTGTGAATTAAGCCGATTATATATATATATATATATATATATATAATAGGGATGTTACAGTAGTTTCAACGAGAGAAAAGTGTATATTTTTTAAAATAAAAGAGAAACCGAATGTGTTCTTTTATAAAATATATTGTATTTTATTTTTTTTATTTTATATTTTGCTGTATTTACTAGCCTTCCCACGCAAGGCCGGATGTGACACATGGTCATTTTATAGTGGGCATTCCCGGCCATATAGCCGGGCCAAAAAATGTCTGTCTATTTTTACCGAGTCGTGGTTCTACCCTTCGGCGGAACCACGACTGGGTTTGTGCTCTCTGCTCGGAAGCAGAGAGCGCTCTCTACCCGAAGGCAGAGAGCTGACAGTGTTATAGAGCAGTCATCGTAAGACGTTTGCTCTTATTTTATATTTTGCTACACGTGTTTCTGGTCTCGCGATTTTCTTCAGGCAAAGAGCGTTTGTCAGTAGTCCTGTCTGTGTGTGGTTTCATATCTTATACTCGTGAGGGAATCTCTTTCCGCTTTAAGGTTAAGGGTTATAAAGTAATTTAGGATGAGTCAAATATCAGGAGTAGGAAGGTTTTTTTTAAATTTATACACACACATACACACACACACACATATATATATGTGAAATGTGTATGTATATAAATATATATATATATATGCAATTTATTATATATATTATATTTTTATATATTATACATACATATATTGTTTATGTATGTATGTGTGTGTTTAATCGCCTAACTGATGTAATGATTTTTTCTTTAATTTTTCACTTTTAAGGGAGCGATCTTTAATTTTATTTCTGTTTTTTGGGTTTTATATGGGTCTTTATTTGTGAATTTCATCCGTGTAAAATCTTCTGTACAACAAAGACGAAAGCTGATGATGGTTCGCCTGAAAAAGGCCTGCACCTCCGTTTAACCATGGAATTACGTGTGTGTCTTAATTTTTACATTTATATATATATATATATATATATATATATATATATATATATATATATATATATATATATATATACGGCCAGCAGCCTTTCTTTTAAACATCGTTTAAAATGACGGACAAGGAACATTTTCAAAGCAAAATAAAAAAGAAATAATATATTTATATATGAGTGTTTGTGCGTGTGATAAAAAAAGTTTTGAACTGACAATATGGGGAGAAATCGATAGTAATTTTAGTCATGGTGAATTTCTCAAAATTATTAGCTATTAGTAGCTGCAATACGAAAGGATTCAATTTCCGAAAATTGCCTGACATCTTCCGGTACGAGCCTGAAACTGACCTTAAATATTTTTTAATACACATATGTACAAAGCCGCATTTTTCCTTTCCCAGAAACTCCGATAACAGCAACAGGCGAAATAAACAAGCACAAAAAGAAAACTTAAAAGTTCAGGACACCATGACATCTAAAAATAACAACAATGTTGGTCATTACAAGCTTGAAGCAATTGATAGGGTTGAAATTGATCATATGCAAACAGTAACCATCATCGTTATGACGGCAGTAATAGCTGTAATAGACCAGATAGACGCTATACATTCTTTCTAATATTATGACCTTTATAAAAAAATAAATATTGATATAAAAACAAAGTATATACTAAATCGCTAAAAAATCAGCATAGTATGAATAAAAAAACTTAATAAAACAAACTTTTTCATCAAAATGTTTATATTATTATTAAGTGGAACAATCTTAAGTAATTTTTAATTATTTTTAAAAGAATTGTAATCCCTTCTAACATTTTCGAAATTTTGTCAGAAAATATTTTGATTTGAGTTAGTAGTTAAACAAAACGTTACGACTATTTACAATAGAAAACGTAATGGTTACATTACCCACATTTTTTCGATGACAAACATTAATTTGAACATTCCCTCAAAAATCTAAAATTATCGGATCATTCACAAATAAATGTAATTATTTTTGAAGTCATTATTTTAAAAAAAATCTTGTTAAAAATATATTTTTTTTACCTCTGTTGCCCCACTCCATGTAAATCCATGAAATTTTAATGAATTTTAATTAATCGACAAACTTTTTTTATTAGTTAAACGTACGACTCATTGGGGAACATAAATCATCTACTTTTTTTAAAATTTTACAGCACTATCAGAAAATCTGCTCCGAAGAGTAAAATAAAAATGCAATAAAACTCTGATATAATTTAATTTGATAAGCTTTTAATCGCTGGAATAAATAATAAAATTTAAGGACATTATAGTCTGAAAAAAAAAATTCGATTACTACTAAAATTTTAAAAGAATTTTTTTCAATTCTTTTTTATTATAATAATTTATAAAGTTTTAAAAAATATTTTTAAAATCTTTAAAAGAACTGTTGCGCTTATTTTTCTAGTTAAAAATTGATGATTATATTGCCTATCGAAAAATGGAAAGTTTTATAAAAATCGTTATACACGTGTATTTTTAAAACAATTTAAACTTTTTTGGGCATTTGATGTTTTTTTTGTATGGTAATTTCTAAGTACAAATTAAAAGGTCAGAGTTTGCTACCTTACCCGAAAGAAAATGAGTATAATTTTGTCCCTTATGAACGTCATACATTTTTATCTCTAATCAAGAACCTGTTTACATGATGTTGATTTTCGACGCGGACATGTCAAAATGTTCAAATTTGGGATTAAGAAATAGTTCTATTCTAAATTTCACGTTTATAAATAAATAATTACTTATCGAAAATGAGTGGAGGTTCCTACATAATATTAATAATAATTTCAGGGTAAAAGAAGAAATGGTATAAAGATAAGGTATAGTCAGTCACAAAATATGATAGGATTTGACATTCCAGGAAGATCTCGTCATTAAAATATGAAGAGCCATTAGTATTGTTATAGATAAGGATAATAGAAAGTATCTCATTATTTACTTTGCTGTTCTATATATATATATATATATATATATATATATATATATATTAATCATATCACCCCGATCAAGGCGGTAACGCCACTGATGTGCCGGGGGCTACGTAAGAGTGTAAAGATTAGAAGAGAGAAAGCCGGAAACCACATCCTAAACAGGGAACAAGGGATGAGCCTCTACACCTGTTCAATAGACGTGGGTGGAGTATGAACCGGGCGATAGTTTAGTCTATCTACTCCAATTGAAAAAAAAAAAAGAAGAAAAGTGAAAAGATTGGAAAAGAGAAAACCAGAAACCACATCCTAAACAGGGAACAAGGGATGGGCCTCTACACCTGTTCAATAGACGTGGGTGGAGTGTGAACCGGGCGATAGTTTAGTTTATCTACTCCAATTGAAAAAAAAGTGAAGATTAGAAGAGAAAACCGGAAACCACATCCTAAACAGGGAACAAGGGATGAGCATCTACACCTGTTCAATAGACGTGGGTGGAGTGTGAACCGGGCGATAGTTTAGACTATCTACTCCAACTGAAGAAGAAGAAAGAAAAAAAAGGTAACGGTGGTGAGTTAACTAAGTTTTAACTTAGTTAAATCTCCGGTCAAAAAAATTTCTTTGAAAAAAGGGAAAGAATACTCGTTCAAATAACCATGAAATTATTTTAAAATTAGCCACAAAAAATAAAACAAAATAAAATCAAAGCAAAATTATAACTTACTTTTAAGAATATTTCAAAGCTGATCCTAAACCAAACGCACGTGTACTAACGCCAGGAGAGAAAAAGAATTATTTTATCTTTTGGCTGAGGAGTGGTGGGGTATGATACAAGAGTGGTCCCTAAAGAAATTGAAAAGGTTTAAATGTACCAGCTTCTGGCTAGGGACCTGAAGAAGATATGGAACATGTAGAACTAATTTAGGTAATAATGAAGACCAGCTTCTTCTTCTTCTTCTTCTTCTTCTTTGTATCGTGTCCCTTCAGGACATAGGCGATCATGGCCTTCTACGTCTCCCTATACCTAATGACTCTTAGCACACTTAGGAGAACCCAGTTATGGCTGTCTGACAATTTCTGCGACCATATCACCCCTGGCCACTTGACTCCCCATACTGCACCCTCTTGATTATCATGAGTGGGGCGCAGTTGAACAAAAGACCAACAAAACTCCTAATAACATTAAAATCATGCAATTACAGCTTTGACCAAATTAAACAAGGATACCGTGCAAAAGTATTACAGGAGATTCTGAGGGTGTCTGATGTGGTCGAAACCAATGCCGATTTTATTGAATAGATTTTCTGTTTAGTATTTCTAAATATTTTTGCGTAATTTTGGTAAATGTTTCACTTCATTTATATATGTATATACGCATAACCATCAGGGCAATAGACATTCCAGTGTCCTTTGGTGATGAGCTCAGTTGTGCTATTCTTTGCCATGTCTTTTATCGCATCTCTTCATCTTCTACCGGATTTTACTATTCATTAGCTAGAAATCAATCATCCTTTTCTCCATCTCTTTTATTGTTGATGAAATCCCAAATGAGAAAACGATAGATAGGAAGATAGTTATGAACAGGCTGCTCTCTCTCTCTCTCTCTTTCTCTGTCTCTATCTCGATAGATAGATAGATAGATAGATAGATAGATAGATAGATAGATAGATAGATAGATATGAAGAGTCTGAAATAGATAGATAGATAGATAGATAGATAGATAGATATGAAGAGTCGAAATAGAAATAGATAGATAGATAGATAGATAGATAGATAGAAAGATATGAAGAGGCTGAAATAGATAGATAGATAGATAGATAGATAGATAGATAGATAGATAGATATCAGATATAAGAGATAGATAGATAGATAGATAGATAGATAGATAGATAGATAGATAGATAGATATGAAGAGATTGAAATAGATAGATAGATAGATAGATATGAAGAGATTGAGATGAGATAGATAGATAGATAGATAGATAGATAGATAGATAGATAGATAGATAGATATGAAGAGATTGAAATAGATAGATAGATAGATATGAAGAGATTGAAATAGATAGATAGATAGATATGAAGAGGCTGAAATAGATAGATAGATAGATAGATAGATAGATAGATAGATAGATAGATAGATAGATAGATAGATAGATAATGAAGAGATTAGATAGATAGATAGATATGAAGAGATTGAAATAGATAGATAGATAGATATGAAGAGGCTGAAATAGATAAATAGATAGATAGATAGATATGAAGAGATTGAGATAGATAGATAGATATGAAGAGATTGAAATAGATAGATAGATAGATATGAACAGACATAGATAGATAGATAGATAGATAGATAGATAGATAGATAGATAGATAGATATGAAGAGATTTACATAGATAGATAGATAGATAGATAGATAGATAGCTAGATATGAATAGACTGAGATATATAGATAAATTGATAGATATGTACAGACTGAGATATGTACACAGATTTGAACAGACTGATATATATATATATATATACATATATATATATATATATATATGTGTGTGTGTGTGTGTGTGTGTGTGTGTGTGTGTGTTAGATATGTGCAAGACATACTGGCTGTATGGGGAAGACGAAGAAAGAATGTCGATGAAGATGAAAAATTATCAGAAATCCTTGGTAGTATTTAATTCGCCTTTCGGTCCTTGATCAAATGTCGTCTGCCAAGTGGTAAACAATCATGTCGTCTGTTATGTCCCAAACAAATAAATGGTGAAAGAGATTGACAGCAAAAATGAAAGTAATGAGCACCGAAACGATGAGAAATGGTCATTTGATCTTCCCAAAAACATCACTGGATGTTGTGTGAAATATTGAAAGGATGTTTATATACACTATGTAGATGGCATATGATTTGGTAGACAGTAGGGCGAGTAGGTGGGTTAGGTATGGAACAAATTAGATAAGTAAGGAGATATCAAGATAAATGTGTATATAAAACTGAAACAAAGACATAAATATGAACTGATTAAGATAGATATGAGTGAGTGAGTGAGTGAGTGAGTGAGTGAGTGAGTGAGTGAGTGAGTGAGTAAGTTTTGTTTAACGGCTTATTAACCTTTTTGGGTCATTTAATGCCAAAAAAGCGCGGTTTTAAAGTATTTTATTTAATGTTCGGTTATGGTGAAAAGGTTAGATTTTTATTAAATTTAAAAACAAAAAAATAATTTTAGAAGACTGAAGATGTCTTCTAGTTTTGTATTCAAAAATGTATTATTGGTAATAATTTTTTCCTTCAAAAATGTATTATAGCAGTATTTTTTTTTCCTTCAAATATGTGTAATGGTAATAATCTTTTCTCTTCAAAAATGTATATTTTTTCTATAAAAGTCTATTTTATGTATATATTTCTATAAAAAGTCAATTTTTATATTTTCATATATATATTTCTACAAGAAGTCAATTTTTATACTTTCATAATGTTTTCACCCTAGTTTGGGGGTGAACTATTTGCCCATAGCTGGAACCCTAACAGGTGCTACAACTGCGGGTCAGGGTGGACCTGGGGACAACAGCAGTTAGGAGGTGGTTCCATGCTCTTCACAACCTCCCTATCAGAAGCCTTGCTACCGGATGCAGTTTATCGTCATACACAGGATCAAGATGGATATGAGAGAAAAATGAATACGTATGAATGGTATATATATATATATTCCATACGTATTTATTTCTATCGATATGACGTCTAAAATGTATATATATATAATGATTTCAGGCCCAAGCAAGGCAGAAATGCGACAGGGCGCAGGGGGCTACAGTGAGAGAATAAAAAGAGGAAGGGGGGTGTCAAAGAAAATATAAGCGATGGATGGGAATCAAGGAGATAAAAGATGGCAATTGACGTTGCATTTAAACTTTTGGAGATTGTAGCTATTGGGATGTTGAAGAAAAGATAAGAGATGGATGGGAATCAAGTGGATAAAAGATGGCAATTGACGTTGCATTTAAACTTTTGGAGATTGTAGTTATTGGGATGTTGAAGAAAAGATAAGAGATGGATGGGAATCAAGTAGATAAAAGATGGCAATTGATGTTGCATTTAAACTTTTGGAGATTGTAGCTATTGGGATGTTGAAGAAAAGATAAGAGATGGATGGGAATCAAGTAGATAAAAGATGGCAATTGACGTTGCATTTAAACTTTTGGAGATTGTAGCTATTGGGATGTTGAAGAAAAGATAAGAGATGGAAGGGAATCATGTAGATAAAAGATGGCAATTGACGTTGCATTTAAACTTTTGGAGATTGTAGCTATTGGGATGTTGAAGAAAAGATAAGAGATGGATGGGAATCAAGTAGATAAAAGATGGCAATTGACGCTGCATTTAAACTTTTGAAGATTGTACCTATTGGGATGTCTAAGAAAAGATAAGAGATGGATGGGAATCAAGTAGATAAAAGATGGCAATTGACGCTGCATTTAAACTTTTGAAGATTGTACCTATTGGGATGTCTAAGAAAAGATAAGAGATGGATGGGAGTCAAGTAGATAAAAGATGGCAATTGACGTTGCATTTACAATTTTGGAGATTGTAACAATTGGGATGTTGAAGAAAAGATAAGAGATGGATTGGAATCAAGGAGATAAAAGATGGCAATTGACGAAGCATGTAAAGTTTTTGAGGTTGTAGCTATCAGGGAAGAATGCAAATGTAAGTGAGTTCCACAAACGTGAAGTACAAGAAAAGAAACAGTGAGAGTAACAGAGACGGTTAAATTTAACTATTTCCACAGTAAACGGGTGGAACGTTGAATGTGAGCTGGCCAGTCAGAATCGATTATATTGCAGATCCTCTTCTGGAGTTTATATATATATATATATATATATATATATATATATATATATATATATGTCCAGTCATAATTGATTATATTGCAGATCCTCTTTTGGATTTTGCATATATGGTGATACCAACCGAGCATAGCGAGGGACCGGAAATTTGCACTCTCACGACCAAAAAGCAAATGACCAAAACTTGTCGGTGCGCAGCCAGATCGACGCAGATGTTCCGGTTGAAAACTAAAAATTAATTAAATATTAAATTCCAGTTAGCGAGCCTACGCGTATTTTATTTATTGGCCAATGGGAAGCCCAGAATCAAATACGGATGTGAATTCCCAAATGATCTGCAACGATCCGAAACGTCGAAATAAAAAGCCGAAACAGAAAGCATCGCCAGACATAAAGACATACAGACCCAGACAGACACACACACAGACTGACTCGAGTGAGACGAGAGTAATTAGTACTTCCCTTGACCAAGTCAAGCGGTTTACTATGCTAGTCGTCCTTACCTCTCTTTTCCTTTGTCCCTGTCTCAAAACTACTTACTGACCAAAGGAGCGGATACATCAAAGACATTCCTTACTTACAACGCTCCCACATTCCTAAGCATTAATTCTCTTTTCAGCATTTTAGTGCCCTGAACATTTTAACGTCCGTTGGAACCATATTTAAAGTCTTACTTCAATTGTAAAAAACCTTAATTGATATGTGTATATATAAAATGTTATTTTTCAACTCAATTTGCTTTCTTGATTTATAATATTTTATGACTGATAGTGGGCTATGTACAACGAGGCCAAATTCAGTTAATCTGCAACAATATACAACTACCCTTCAAAAGAACGAACTCACACTATATATATATATATATATATGTGTGTGTGTGTGTGTGTGTATATATATATATATATATATATATATATATATATATATATACCTGTGTGTGTGAGTGTGTGTGTGGGATTGAGGAGATTAGAACAGTGTGATAATGACACACGAAACTATGGTAAGTTATATGGATAATGAAATTAGATAATAAACACGGGTAGATAATGAGTATTGATAAATATATTGATGAACAATAAACATAGATAACGGGGATAGATAGATAATGAACGTTGATATATAAATAACAAACATGGATAGATAATGAGCACAGATGTATAGAGAGATAATGAATACAGATAGATAAGAACATAGACAATGTATATTAATAGATGATAAGCAAATCTAATGAACATAGCTAATATAGACTGATATTTAATATACATAGATAATCAACATAGTTATATATAGATATGAATATAGATACAACGCTAGATAATGAACATAGATAATGCTACAGTGAAATTTCTGTCTTGCTTATGGGTGAAATGATTATAACATATATACTAGCAGTACAGACCGGCGTTGCTCGGGTGTAATGAAAGCTTTAAAACTAATCTATGGTCCTGTAGCTCAGACTCTTTGGACGTTGGCACGAAAGACTAAAAAGCAATAGTTGTTTCCAGTTAAAGCTAAACCGTAGACCGAAAGAAAAATGAATGGATGTAAGTCAAATTTTAATTTCCTGGTATCGATATCAAATAGGTTTTTTCGTCGTAAACTGAATTTTGAAAGCTAAATAAGTCCTCTGAGTAAATGATATCATGGCTGAGACTAAGAACTACAATTATACCTACTTAGAGCCAAACCCGAAGCAAAATCTAAAATAAAAGGGCTGAAAAAATACAGACACACAGGCAGATAAACAAACAAACACACACACACACACACACACACACACACACACACACACACACACACACACACACACACACACACAGATATCTTGCCTTTTTTATATATATATTATCAATTTTCTGCACTATTGTAAGAACTGCAACTATGAAACTTCTGCATATCCTTTCTTATGTCTTTGTCTATGAGTGTATCAAATTTGATTAAAATCGGACCACTTCTTCTATAACCCGATTTTTTCGATTATCGATTATCGATATTGATCGGGGTTGCCTCGACACAAAACTTAGCTAAGAACACTCGCAGACGCTTACGCTTATAGTACAACTGTGTAAATTTTCAAGAAAATCGGTTCAGCCGTTTCGGAGTCTATAGGTAACGGACCCACACACACACAGACACACATACACATACACACACAGACAAAGTTATATATATATATATATATATCTAATGGACTAATAATATAAGTAGACACGTCGATAAAAGCAACATTTTAAAATGTGTGTATGTATATATGCGTGCGTATATTAATCTGTATATGCGTCTGTATGGCAATGTATGTGTCTATTTGTCCATGTGTGGATATTTGTAGGTTTGTATGCGTTCGTTCATATCTTCTCCTCGTTTAATATCTGAATAACTTCGTAATAATCTAAATGAAATTGTTAAACTTAGAATTTAAAATACGCAATCAAAATAAAGTGAATCTAATAGCCGTTCAATAATGCTGATCTCAATTTAATCAAATATTAATATTAATGCCCCCAAAAATTGTTTTTAAAGTCTGTTCTCATATTCTTAAAATTAGAAATTACTTTATTTTGATTGGTACACACTGTCTATATAACAATGCTTCTTTGGTTGGGCGAGTTTGTAACCTTTTAAAACTCTTCGACTTGAAATAAACCTCATCACTTGATAAGACACAGGTAGTATCGAAACAAAATAGCTACTTCATAATTTCGAAATATATATATATATATATATATATATTAGACATTCACATATAAGCCTGTTTCGCTGTATCTCAGCGTATCAGTGTTACTAGACACATCTACTTGCTTTTGGCCGGAATTGAAACTCGACCGATTTGGTAGGAGTCGGAGTCGCTACTTTCTAAGCCATAGGCGCATGAAATCAGGAATAGCAAATTTTAACGTATTGTATGTAAGCAGTGTATACACATGCCGATCACCGAAAGAACTCAATTCATTTCTGAAGAATCACGCATATATCGCAGAATTGGAACTATTTTTAAAATTTTCTTCTCTAGAGAGCTCAGTCGTAATGAGTGCATAATATATTAGTCATCCACATACAAGCCTGTTAGCTATATCACAGTTCATCAGTGTGGCTAGACACATCCACTTGCTTTTGGCCGGGATCCGAATGAATATATATATATATATATATATATATATATATAAATTCTTAGTGAACATAGATAACGAAAATAGACAATGAAGATGAATAATAAATGTAGATAGATAAATAGCGAATAGTGATAGAGAAAAAAATAAGAATATTAGCAATTTTTACCTGATATGATGTGGAGGAATATATTAAATTAAGGACTTGCGGTCTAGTAAGTTCGTTCACTGTGTCGTACGATACATTTTTCTCACCAGAATCTGTCTTTTCACATTTCTAATAGATATTCCTCTATGTACTTAGAGATTGATCAAATCCAAAGAATCTGCAATGTTATCGGTCCTGACCTATTACCTCGGTTTCAGTCACTTTTTCTACAAATATTTTCTATACTATAATAATATGGGTATAAAGTGGGGGATCAATTCTACATTACAATCAATATATAAACTGATCCCTCACTTTATGGTCACATTCATTTTTCTCTTACCCTTTTCCTGACATCCCAATTAACCTGTCACTCTTTCGCATAACTTTCCTCCTATGTAATTCCCTGCACAACCGTGGCAGTAAACTGTCTTGCTTGGGCCGATATGATTATGATTATAAAAAAAAATATGACGAGACGTAACCTAAGTTCTATGCTAAAAGTTTCTTCTACTGCGCTTCTGACCTGTGAAACTCTCTTCCGGGTTGATTTCTCGTCAACTTTGATCGTCAAAAATTTAAATACGATGTCAGTTTTTATCTTCTGTACTCTTAATTAATATTCGTTTTACTCTTATCTCTTCTTCAGTATTTCCTCCTCTCATATTTTCTCAAATTCAGTAACCCCTCTCAACTTAGTGGCTTTATCACCTTATTTGGAGGGAAATGATTAAAAAATCCTTGAGTAGTTTTCGGGACTGCATTTGTATTAGTAATAAGGTATGAAGCATTATCATTTTTTTTTATCATTTCACCCCAAGCAAGGTATTTCACTGCCACTATTGCGCAGGGCGTTACATAGAGGAAAGCGATGAGAAAGAGTGGTTAGGGTGTTACATAGGGGAAAGTCATGAGAAAGAGTGGCTGGGGTTGTTACATAGGGGAAAGTGATAAGAAAGAGTGATTAGATATAGGAAATGTCAGAAGGAGGGTGATAGACGGGTAAGGGGATACCAAGGATGAGGGTTGGTTAGATGGGAAGAGTGTTTGAGAGAATGGGTGCGAGTTAGTGTGTTAGGAGATGTATATTGACCTTACATTTAAACCCCTGGAGATTGTAGCTGTCGAGGAAGCAAGTATACGGAAGGGAATTCCACAAGCGAGAAAAGAAGCTGTTGGAGTAGAAATTGCGGTGACATCTTATCTGTTTCACTGTAAAAGGGTGTGTCCTAGTTGCTAATCTAGTATCCCGTGCAAATTCATACCTAGGGGGGGGGGCACCAGCGTCAAAAATCAATAATTCTAATAATAATTGATTGAAGGTTTTCACTGTATAATATTTGGTCTATATTGATATTCATTCTGAAATTACGTGCATTGAGAGAACACACATTATATTGAAAAACGATTAAACTATTGCGTATAACTAATGGCATATTTTGTTACGTGTGTGTGTTTATGTGTGTGTGTGTGTGTGTGTGTGTGTGTTCCGTTGAATAACTATGGCGCCTTCATTGATTAATTTAATCTTAACATCAATAAAATGATTAAATAACTGGAAAGGATCAGGACAAAAATAAGTAGACACAACATGTCTATTTTATTCAATGAAACATGTTTAAATGGAGATATGCTGCATATATTTATATATATATATATATATATATATATATATATATATATATATATGCGATGTCACGAATATACGCATTCCATTTGAGTTTTAGGTCGCGCGTAAGGTTTAGTCTCAGTAAGCGAGGCATATATATATATATATATGCGATGTCACGAATATACGCATTCCATTAGAGTTTTATATATATATATATATATATATATATAATCGTATCGCCACAAGCAAGGCATTTTACTCCACTGTTGAGCAGGGGATTGGTTACATAGGAGGTAAGTTAAGAGAAAGAACGACAGGTTACAGGGGGTGTCAGGAAGAGGGTAGGAGAAGGATGAGAATACTGCCGAGAGTGGAGTGGACGAAGACAGAAGCATGAGATAGATAGATAGATAGATAGATAGATAGATAGATAGAGAGAGAGAGAGAGAGAGAGAGAGAGAGAGGAAGCAAGTTAGATAGTAGATGACTAATGACTTTACATTTGAATTCTTGAAGGTTGTAGCTGTCGGGAAAGTAAGTAAACGGAACTGAATTCTACAAGCGGGAAATGCGAGAGAAGAAGCTGCTGGAGTAGAATTTGCGTTTACAATTTATTGGTTTCACAGTTAAAGGGTGGCACCTAGTTGCTAATCTTGTTGCTCAAGCAAATCCATGTATGGGGGTACCAGTGAGCCAAGTTCATCTGAGTAGAAGCCATGAAAGTATTTGTAGAAGAGACACAGGGATATATATATATATATATATATATATAGTGCGGGGGACAAATTATATATTTTTAATTTTACCCTTGCACGTTGTTTCTTTTGATTATGTCGACTGCATAGCGTAGTATGGTCAGTTGAGTATCGTCTGTAAGAAAAAATAGCGCCTTGATACAATTTATTGCGCCAGAAATTTGGAAACAGCCCGCTGTGAATTCATTCGCACTGAAAGCTCTAATATGAATTTTTCAGGGTGTTTAGATTTAGGTGTCAGTTTGAGACCAGCGCGGAGAATTTTGAAAGAGTTGGATAAGTCCAATGATAATTAAGAAAGTAAGGCACCCCATAAAACCCCTTCTAATGAAAAAAATGAAAGAACTCAATAATTTGATCCCGAAGGCCCCAGACTCAACAGAGAGGCTTACATCAAGTGCCTTGAGAGGATAGTGCTGCCCTGAGTCAAGAGGATGTGTGCTGGAAGATCTTATGTCTGGCAAGAGGACTCATGTACCATGTTACACAAGCAGAAAATCCCAGTCGTGGCTGTCAAACAATTTCTCCAACCGCATTACCCCTTAAATCTGGCCACTTAACTCCCCAGACTTCAACCCCCTTGATTATTGTGTGTGGGGCACAGTTGAGTGAGGGACCAACAAAACTCATAGGAATATCAAAGATGAACTGAAGAGAAGAATTATGGTAACATTCACCAATTTAAACAAAACCGACCAAAAAAGATTCAGAAGATTATGAAGTTAGTTGTCTGCAAATCACGGTTGAAGACAATTTGGTTGAATAAATCTAATCTTTAGCATTTCAAGAGATTTTTTGTTTAAATTTGGTAAATATATCTGTTAAAATCAGATGTCAGTGTTAATTAACGTTTTTGTGTCAGTTGGACGACAATTTATCCATCGCACCCTTCATGGCAGTCAAAATTAGATGTCAGGATTATTATGACGTAATTTATGCGACAATTTATCCATCACACCCTATACATGTTAATGCAATTAAATGTATAGCTGGTGAAACTGGTAGAAATATTTTAATTTTATATGGGTGCCAAACAAAATCGCATGTTTAGAATGTTGTCATGGGAGACTTAATGGTAGCAATTTCAAAGGCACAGCGAATGCGTAAATCCATGTGTGTATGTCTGTGGGAGCGAATTAAGCGAGGTCTCCTTATCCCTCTTCATTGCCCCCACCATCTGGTGTTCGTTCTGTCATCATGTCTCTTTTATATTATTTGTGTAATGATATATTAGGGCAACAGGGACTCTGTCGAGAGTCTAGGGAAACGACTGACCTTACCGTTTAACCTACATATAGCACAGAGAACGAACGGTTATATTGGAAGCCATTAAAATTCCATGACACTTCTTGGCCATTTAAGGAAAAAAACACGATATCACTCATATATGAAGGTGTATCAAATGCAGTTTCGTTTTTTAGGGGCCTTTACCCTAAAACAAACTCCATGTACGAATCTAAAGATTATACCTTCACTATATTAACATGATGATTGTTATTAAAACAAGTAGGCCCGTGCCGTCCAAAATGACGGCAAAATATTTCTATCGATATGCCGTCTAAAATGACGCCAACATATATATTAATATATCTACTATTGAGTATCTTTCATTAAGACATAAGAAACAAAAATTCAACCGCCCCCCCACCGCCAGCATAACAGGAAGCAAATATATATATATATATATATATATATATATATATATATATATATATACAAGTGAATACACATTTAAGGAAAAAACACGATATCACTCATATATGAAGGTGTATCAAATGCAGTTTCGTTTTTTAGGGGCCTTTACCCTAAAACAAACTCCATGTACGAATCTAAAGATTATACCTTCACTATATTAACATGATGATTGTTATTAATCAAGTAGGCCCGTGCCGTCCAAAATGACGGCAAAATATTTCTATCGATATACCATCTAAAATGATGCTAACATATATATTGATATATCTACTATTGAGATTCTTTCATTAAGAAATAAAGAAAAAAAGCAAAATAATCCCAACCTCTGACTAACCTGAAGATAATTTCTTTTTCTTTATAGATACAGTTGTTGCTAAATAAAATGACCGGGAACGACCATAATTGTCTGCACTGAAAACATTAAAAGCATTGCTCAAATATTAGTCTATACTGCACTTATAAATTGCTTTACTAGTCTCTGATACAGTAATGATTTTATTAGCTTTGGAAAATTACCGTTACTATTCAAACACGAGTGTACCTGTGCTGTCAAATATCTGTATCGATATGCCGTCTAAAATGACGGCAAGATATATATTGATGTACCTTCTATTGAGTATCTTTCATTGCGATATAAGAAACAAAATTTCAACCGCCCCCAAGCGTAACAGGAAGCAAATATATAAATATATAAGTAAATACACAAGGGTCTTAATTCAATTTGAGATAATATATATATATATATATATATATTATAGTATAATATAATATATATATATATATTATAGTCATCCGCAGACAGATCTGTTTCGCTGTATCATAGCACATCAATACGGTTAGACTCCGATTGTTTTTTTACCCAGGATTGAAACCCGACCGAATTGACGTCAGTCGGCGATTCTACCTCCGAGCCATGGCCGCTCGGTAGAAGAAGGCAGACTATTTAGCGTGTATATTATCATTATACACGCCCAATAGCTGAGAGTACAAAGGAAATTAGAAAATTTTCAATATTCCAACAATTTTAGGGGGTAGGGGCTCAGTTTTTCATACAACGTTATAGTAAATTGATCCTCCATTTTTGAACCACCGGCCAGTACGACATTACCACCACCTGTAAATTGGTTGATTATCAATTTTTAAAAAATGTTTTTTAGTGCAGTCTTATCGATTAAACCCTAAACTTTCCGACTGATAAAAGAAATTGTAAAAATTTCAACATTTAAACAATTTTAGTGGGGGGATTCAGTTTTCCATACAACCTTATAGTAAATCGATCCTGTGCAATTAACTTTTTTGCTTGCACATATTCAACTACTGAATGCTTTGCGAAATTTTTGAATTTTTTTTTTTTTTTTTTAATCATTTCACCCCGAGCAAGGCAGAAACGCCACTGATGTGCAGGGGGTTACATAAATGTAAAAAGATTAATTAGAAAAGAGTGAGGAGTACAGACCAGTTAGAAAGGAACAATAGAAAGCTGAGAAAGCAGGTGCGATGACAGATACATAGGTGGAGAGAAAGGGAAGGTTATACAGGGGAGGGGAGAGAGCTAGAGGCCAGTGGTTAGTAGATGAGTATTAACTTTGCATTTAAATTTCTGGAGGTTGTAGCCGTCAGGAAAGCAAGAATACGGGAGTGAGTTCCACAGGCGGGAAGTGCGAGAGAGGAAGCTGCAGGAGTAGAATTGTCGTCTGCATTTGGCTAACCTGACTGTGAATGGGTGGGACCCAGTTGCCAGTCTGGTTGCACGGGTAAACACCTGTTGAGGAGGCATCAGTGACTTAAGCTCATCCGAGCAGAAGCCATGAAAGTATTTCTAGAAGAGCTTGGAGTTTCTGAGGAAGATGCCTTCGTAAGAAGTAAAGAAAACACAATTCGTTCCAAAAAAGCAAAACAAACAAAGCAACCCCAACGCTAGTTGTTCCAAAATGGAAGTTCGATTTCTTATAACGTTGTATGAGAAACTGAGCCCCGCCTAAAATTGTTTAAATATTGAAAGTTTTTCAAATTTTTTTGATAATCGGAATTTTAAGGTAATAATCGAAAAGGCTGCGTTGAAAAAAAAAGAAAAGAAAAACAACAAATTTAAAGGTGGTGGTAGTCTCCTTCATGTCCGCCAAGCGCGGTGCTAGAGTGGCAACTAGGTCTCCCTGTTTTACTACTGGACTAGCTCGATGCACACCCTATCTATAGGAATATACTCTTCCTCCGTTCAATAAATACTAACCGGAGTGACTTCCGGGGACGCAGCTAGAACGCAGCTGTGAGGCAGTCATGAGGCAGTCTAGACGCAGCGTAACTATACCATTCGCACGTACACACTTCTATATTTGCTGTATTTGTATATATGTTCTATTATTCTAATGCTCTGTTTGAACCTACCTTCTTGTTTTCGTCTCTTACTTCCGGGCCTAAACAGGCAACAACAACAACTTAGTGACGTAGGTTTCGTCACAGCAACTCCACAACATACTCTGAGAGTTTATTTTCTTGAAACTTTATTTATTTTCTGAGAAACTTTATTCTGGTTTTTGATTTTCCGCCACAGGTCTTCTAAAATTCAAATGCCAAATCAATCGCCATTTTCTGTCATCCTGAATTCTCCTCTTGTATTATGTTTCTCACCACTAAATTCTTCTCATTCTCTTCCACTCATAGAAACCCTTTGTATCTTAGTGACTTTATCGCCTTAATTGAACGGTCGGTGGGTAACGATTAAAAAAACATAAAAAACGAATCGGCCTGATTTAATAGTTTAGGGGGCATCGAAGTAGGTTGAAAAAAAAAATCCGTACGGTCATATCATGACCTTTATAACGATAGCTGCAGTATGGAACCACTGGAGGGGTTTGGCCCCGGAAGATTGGACAAGTTTGGAATGTTTGTGCTACTGTCGTTTGAGGGTTATCAATGTCGCTGTTATTGGGAACTGCTTAGTAGAATGAGGCCGAGAGAAAGGGCAAAGAAAGAGAACAATAATATCTACAGTTTAATCTATCTGACTTTTGTTCTCCTTTCAAGTTGCGTGCTAACTGCCCGTTGGCTCCTGGAAAATAAGGCCTAGTGGTGAGATTTTGGTAATAAAATTCTTCCACGGGGTAGCGTCATTGGTCACACACACACACACACACACACACACACACACACACACACACACACACACACACACACACAAATTCTGTGAAATGAAGTAGGGTTGGTTTTTCTATCGGGGGTTTTCCTTCTCTTTGACGACCACGTGTTCTCACGTGAACGAGTTTCATTTACATTTGTTTTGAAAATTCAGAGTTTTCTTTTTCTTAGGCTCAAGAGTCAGGTCTAGCTTACTATTTAATCGATAGCTAGTTTCTGTTCGATGGACATTTTGTGCGAAAGTGAATGCAAAGAACGCGAGTGAAATTTTAACTTCGTTCTCCATTTCTCGTTCTGAGTCACTATTACACCACTGTCATACCAGTTTTATGCAAGCCACATAAATTATGTAGCGTGCGCACAGGAAGATTGTGTTGCACCAATTATCTAAATTTTAAGATCGTGGATATCAGTGAAACTATCTTCTTTTTAAACAAAACAAAATTGCTTTATTTTAATCGTCAGTGAGAACAGGTTTACCTTGCATCAGCGTGAAAATGGCCATTCATATACATGTTTCTTTCTTTAGCACGCACAGACTCACCTTGACGTTTATTCTTTATCTCTGTTGACGTTTCTTCGTGGCGGACTTCATCAGGCGCTTTTGGTAGATTCCATAAAACATAGTTCTATAGTACTGTGCAAAAGTATTAGGACAAGAACTATTTGATCTTTTATGAGGCATCAAAATAATTGCGACAATTTACTAATCGCAACTAGTATATATACAGTACTGAGCAAAAGTATTAGGACAAGAACTAGTTTATCTTTTATGAGGCATCAAAATAATTGCGACAATTTACTAATCGCAACTAGTATATATACAGTACTGAGCAAAAGTATTAGGACAAGAACTATTTGATCTTTTATGAGGCATCAAAATAATTGCGACAATTTACCAATCGCAACTAGTATATATACAGTACTGAGCAAAAGTATTAGGACAAGAACTAGTTTATCTTTTATGAGGCATCAAATTAAAGTTTAAAATCACCCCTGTCTTAACACTTTTGCACACTACCGGTAGTGTGCAAAAGTTGTTGTTTTTTTAATCATTTCACCCCAAGCAAGGCATTCCACTGCCACTATTGCGCTTGGGGCTACATAGGGGAAGGTAAATAGAAAGAGTGGTTAGATATAGGAAATGTCAGAAGGTGGGTGATAGATAGTTGGGTGGGTGGAAAGAGTGTTTGAAAGAATGGAAGTTAGTTTGTTAGGAGGTGTCTATTGACCTTACATTTAAACTCCTGGAGATTGTAGCCGTCGGGGAAGCAGTCATGTGAAAGGGAATTCCACAGTCGGGAAGTGCGAGAAAAGAAACTGTTGGAGTAGAAGTTACGGCTGCATTTTATCGGTTTCACTGTAAAAGGGTGGGATCTAGTTGCTAATCTAGTATCTCGTGCAAATTCGAACCTAGGGGGCACCAGTGATCTAAGTTCATCGGAGCAGAAGCCGTGAAAGTATTTATAGAAGAGACACAGGGAATCCACCTCGCGCCGGTGAGAGAGAGACTGCAGGCGGTCTGCTAAGTCAGTATCGATCACATTACAGACCCTCCGTTGTACCTTGTCGAGAAGCCCAAGGAGAATAGCAGGGGCACCCGACCAGATATGGCAACAGTATTCAATGCACGAGCGGATGGTAGATTAATAAATGTGCAGGATAGATTCAGACGGAAAAATCATTCGGGCCCTGCACAGAGAACCGACTTTCATAGCAGCGGATTTAGCAATGGATTCGATATAGTCATTCCACTTGAGGTCCGCTGAAAGTGTGAGACCAAGGAGGCGTAGTGTTTTACTCTCTGGGAGGCAAGCCTGGTCCATATTAGGACAAGAACTGTTTTATCTTTTATGAGGCATCAAAATATAGTTTAAAATCACCCCTGTCCTAACACTTTTGTACACTACCAGTAGTGTGCAAAAGTATTAGGACAGGGGGATTTTCCTAAAAACCTCACTGAAATTCAAATACAAGGTGAAATGCCAAACCTTTGTAATAATTATTTAACTAAAAAGCAAGAGATAGTAAGGCTTCAGAATTTGAACTGGCCCCAACAAAGCCCTGATCTCAATCCTATTGAACACGTATGGGATATTTTGGATACAAAAATTGATAAGTCTAATGTTACTTCGCAAGACACACTTTCGGAACAAATACAAGCTGCTTGGCAGGTGTTACGAGGATGCATTTATATATAAAAATAATATTGATAATGTCTAAAAAGTTGTAGTAGGGGATTCTATTGAGTCCTGCTTGTTGTTACAAAAAAGTTTTAATTCAAAAAATAGTCGTAAAAATAAGGAAATTAGAAATAGAACCTTTGGAAGATTGTAGAATTGTTCGAGAGAATTCGAAAGGTTCTAGAAATATGCAAATTAGGTGTTAGCTTAAAAAATAGGTTTTGGGCATGGAGCAGTTATTTGATAGAAGGATGGGTTGACCTCTACAGCTCCGGTTAAGATTCAGGCTGTATATCCAGCCGAAAAAATCCCAAAGCGACGACAAAAACTAAAACTTGAAACAGTTGATAAAAGGATGTGCTGACCTGATCAGCACCGGTTTCGATTCAAGGAATTATATACAGCCGAAAGAATCTCCCTAGTCGGCGACAAACAAAAACTTGAAAGAGCTGTTAAAAAGATTTGCTGTCATATCAACTCCGGTAAAGATTCTAGGATCCATATCCGACCGAAAGAATCTCACAGAAAAGTCCGAACAACTAAAACCTCAAAGAGAACCTCATGGAACTATCTGGGTAAATCCATATTTTTTGCCTCTTTCATTGACCAAGCCAATAATTAGTCTTTGTCTACTCATTTCTAACAAGTATAGCAGTTAACTTCTCCGCCAACTTCACGGGGTTAAAATAGTTGACTCCTTACCTTCCCTTTCTCTCCTCGTAACACTTCGCCTGGTAGAGTTCTGAAAGCACGTTGGTGAAGAAGAAGAAGAAGAAGAAGAAGAAGAAGAAGAAGAAGAAGAAGAAGAAGAAGAAGAAGAAGAAGAAGAAGAAGAAGAAGAAGAAGAAGAAGAAGAAGAAGAAGAAGAAGAAGAAGAAGAAGAAGAAGAAGAAGAAGAAGAAGAAGAAGAAGAAGAAGAAGAAGAAGAAGAAGAAGAAGAAGAAGAAGAAGAAGAAGAAGAAGAAGAAGAAGAAGAAGAAGAAGAAGAAGAAGAAGAAGAAGAAGAAGAAAGAAGAAGAAGAAGAAGAAGAAGAAGAAAGAAGAAGAAAGAAGAAGAAGAAGAAGAAGAAAGAAGAAGAAGAAAGAAAAAGAAGAAGAAGAAGAAGAAGAAAGAAGAAAGAAGCAGCTGCAGCTGCTGCCAGACTTTCGTTAAAGTTACATCATGGACGTCCTTATTTCAACTCCCTATTTTTCACTAACTTTCCTCACAGCTTTCAAAAAAAGACTACGCGCTTTTTAAGACGAAGTAGCATTACATTCTGTTATCCCCTACCTGTATTTGGCATTTTGGGTTGTATCTTTTGCTGATGACCATGCAGAACAGAATCAAACAAGTCCAAGAATTTAAGTACCTAGGAAGTGTTCTAACAGGAGATGGAAAGTGCGACACGGAGATCCGAAGGCGAATTGGCATGGCAAAGGATGCGTTCCAGAAGATGAGCAAAATACTAACACACAGGAAAATCACAATAGAAACGAAGAAAAGAGTGCTAGACTGCTACGTGGTGTCAGTTCTTCAATACGGCTGTGAATGCTGGACAATATCATCGAAAATGAGGAAAAAACTGGAAGCGGCCGAAATGTGGTTCTACAGAAGGATGCTACGGATATCGTGGACTGAGCATACAAGCAACGACGAGGTGTTAGAAAGAATGGCAACAAAAAGGAAATTGATGCTGAGCATCAGGAAGAGACAACTGAAATTCCTGGGACATGCAATGAGGAAGGAGAGCCTGGAGAACCTGATACTGACTGGTCAGATAGAAGGAAGGAGAGACAGAGGAAGGCAGCGGATAACATATTTGCAGGGTCTGATCAGGTGGATGACGGAACGGGGGTTGCCAGGAGCAACAGGAACAAACATACTAAGAGCCACAAGGGATAGGGAGACGTGGAGATCCATGATCGCCTACGTCCTGAAGGGACAGGGCACATAGAAGAAGAATAAGAAGCATTACATTTGAATATTCAACACAAGTTAAGTAATTTAAAGTTCTTTATCATTTATAATTCTTTATAATTTTCCCAGACAAAACCGTTTGTACAAATCTACCATTTGTCCATACATTAAATGCTGTTGCTATATCTAGTCCGGTGCTCCTATTCATCTCAAGTTTCCCCAAAAAAATCCAACGGATCTGTAATATAATCAATCTTCACTTGGAATCTCGACTTCAGTCACTTTCTCATCCACATGACACAGCTTCCCTCAGTTTTTTCTACAAATATTATCACGAAAACTGTTCTGACTAGTCCTTTCCCCTGGTGCCACGACCACGTGAATTTGAGCGTATTACTGGATTGGCATGAAGGTTCCAACATTTTACTGTCGAAATAGTTAAATGTAACCACCACTTGTACTCCAACAGTCTCTTTTTCCTGCACTTCCCCCCTGTGGAATTCCCTTCCGTTTACTTGCTTCCCTGATAGCTACAATCTTCGAAAATTTAAATGCAACATCAACTGTCATCTTCTATCTTTATGAACCCCGTTCATCTTTTATCCGGACTTCAATACCTGTCTGTACCCAGTCTTTTCTCTCACTGTGACCCTCTGTTCACTAGTGGTGGTCCCGCTTAGCTTGGGGTTATTAATAAATAAATAAACTAAAATAAATGAATGCTTGCAGGGTAAATTAAGGGGTGGGAGAAAATTCACCAAAAAAGGTTTAAAACTAGAAATCAGAATAAGAATGTCTGTCTTTTTTCCAAAGAAGAATAATCATTCTGGTTCGTCTATTCGAAACTCAAAAGTAGATGCACTGACCTGTTTCGTCCTAAAATGCTATTTAAAAATTCGATATATATGTACTAAAAGAAGGGAATGTTATAATGGACGTTCCCTTGAGCCTCTAGGCATTCTGATGAAACCCGGCAAAAAAAAAAGAAAAAAAGAAAAACCGAAAAAAAAAAAAAAAACGAAAACCCCAGAGAAATAAGACAAGTGGTTAATTGTCCAACATGATTGATGATACTCAGCACCTTTCTGGTGGGTATGATAGATTAATTTCGCCGGCACACGCAGCCCCACCGTTTCACAAACCACAGTAGTCGCCATTTTCTGATTGTACAGTTTATTTCGCTGACAAGCTGACAGCGTCCTTACTGAGAAGATAAAGGAGCCTGGCTGGGGACGACCATTTCGGCTACTCTGTTGGTTCGATCAACGCAAGTCACTTCCCAGTGCCAGTCGGAGCGGAGATCGCGTAAGTCTGTCAGATTGAGCATTCTTGTTGCAGGCATCACCTAAAAAGCGTACGGCGGACGAGACGCTTGCCCGTAAGTCCAAGGATTGATTAATCTGCCTACTTGTCAAAATTACACGTTTTCCGTGTCTCGCCTGACATTTTCAAAATATATCTCCCATTAGTAAGTTCCTTTATAACAGCACATCTACATATATATTTATATACATATAGATATTAGTCATCCACATACAAACCTGTTTCGCTGTATCACAGCTCATCAGTGTGGCCACGCACTTTCACTTGCTTCTGGCTGATATCGAAACTCGACCGATTTGATGTCAGTTGGAGTCGCTACCGCCTAAGCCATAGGCGTACGGAATCTGAAAAGGGAAATTTTAACGTGTTGTATATAAGCAGTGTATACACACGCCAGTCACCGAAAGAACTCAATTCATTTCTGAAGAGTCACACATATATCGCAGAAGTGGAAACTATATATATATATATATATATATATACCTTCTTCTACCGAGCGCTCATATATATATATATATATATATATATATATATATATATATATATATATATATATATACGTTAAAAAATCACAAGATCGCCAAAACCTACCGCGGTTTCACACAACGGCTCGTCAGGGCAAAGGCAAACCAAGGACTAATCAAATAAATAGACACCACCAAACAAAGACTAACAGACCAGCCTACCCGACGGGGGAGGGGGAGGTTAAAAAAAAAACAAAAAAACTGCGGGGTATTGTATGTATTGTCTGTATTCCGTATAATTTTAGGATTTAGATACTTACAGAGTCGGTCTTGTTATTATATATATATATATATATATATATACCTTCTTCTACCGAGCGCCCATACCCAGAGGTAGAATTGCCGACTGACGCCAATTCGGTCGGATTTCAATCCTGGGTTAAAAGCAATCGGATGTCTAACCGTACTGATGAGCTGTGATACAGTGAAACAGATCTGTCTGCGGATGACTATATATATATATATATATAACTTAGGATTCTACCATGGATCTATTAACACCTGATTATTCCCTAAAAAATGTTCCGTTTCCACACTTACATTCTTTCTTATTGAACGACCGTTATTTTTATTCGTTTTTTTAGGTTTTGCGAATCTCATTCATGTAGAATCCTTTGTTAAATAAAGACAGAAGCTGACGATGGTTCGCCTGAAATAGGCCCATACTTCCGTTTCACCATGAAATAACGCGTCTGTCTTAATCTTTCTTATATTTGCTATATGTATTTATATGCATACATGTTTAGAGCTCTCTTGTATGTAGAGCTCTCACCGTATGCAAAGGATACTACTTTGGATTCTTCTGCATGCTGATATATATATATATATATATATATATATATATATATATATATATATATATATATATATATTCACAGCTTCTACTCTGACGAGTTTTTTTCCCTGGTGCTCTGACGACATGAATCTACTCGTGCTACTACCCTGCCATGAAGGTCCCACCCATTCACCGTAAAAATAGTCAAATTTAACCGTCACTTCTACTTCAATAGTTTCTTTTCTCGCAGTTTCCAACTGTGGAACTCTTTTTTGTATACTTGCTTCCTTGATAGCTACAATTTTCAAAAGTTTAAATGCAACGTCAGTTGCTATCTTCTACCTCTCTAAATCCCATCCACCTCCCCAAATCTCATCCACCTCTCCTCCTTTCTTCGGCATCTACTATACGCTGTTTTTCTCTCACTGTTACCCCCTGCGCTTCAGTCGCAGTCCTGCCTTACTTGAGTTGAAATAATTATATATATATATATATATATATATATATATATATATATATATATGTGTATGAGACAATGGGAAAACTATTTGTTGCCAACGCGTTTCATCCAATGTGAAATTTTTCAAGGTAAAAAACGAAATGAATTATTAAAACTAAGTAACTAATAATAACAGAACAAAATGTCCTTAGCAACTGAAAGAATTTAAATTTATATAATAGCCTGACTATTCGAGAAATTTTGTTCGGAAAATGTGCATCCTCTGGCAGGATTCGAACTTGCATCTCCTTGGCCTAGGAGAAAACGTCAATTGATCGGACGTGTCTCATACCGCTCGACCACGGTTGAATTTGCAAACACCTTCGTAATCATGATTAGATCCATCTAACTCTTTCCGGATCCTTTGCAGTGTCCTCAGATTGACACCCAAACTCTGTTAAGTTCGTACTGGAGCTTCCGGTGCGAATGCCAAGCAATAGAGGCCGCCATCTACAAATTTCTGGCGGAGTAAATTGAATTGCGATGCTCTTTTTTCCCAAACGGTGAGAAAAAGACGGCGACCATACCATACAGTGCAATCGACAAAAAAAAAAAAAAAAAAAATAAATTAAATAATAATAATAATAATGCGCATGCGCGAAATTATATATATATATATATATATATATATATATATATACCCTAGAAAATTTTTTTAGATATTCTACAATTTCATGGGTAATAGGGATTTCGCAGACAAATCTGCTCGTCAGACCCAAATGATACAACAGTTAATACACAAAACAATCCAGAAAAGAATCACATCTATATATGCTCGATATGGGCACGTAAGAGTCTGGATATAATCTTTTTATAGATTATTTGAATATTAACTGTTGTATCATTTGGGTCTGACGAGCAGCAACGTCAGCCTGCGAAATACGTATTACCCATGAAATTGTAGAATATCTAAAACTTTTTTTAGATTATATTACTATATTAAATTAAATAAATTTACATTGAGTTCTTTTGAGTTCGTCTCTATCGGAATTTACCTGATTTAAGTCCCAAATATTCTACATTATATATATATATATATATATATATATATATATAATGAACCGCATTGCAAATTTTCGAACTGCGTTTGTTATTTTTGGTAACTATTGCCGTTGCCTAGCGGGGTTTTATGTCAACACAAAATAAAATCGTCGGTGATGGTGGATGTTACTGTATTACCGTCTTCATAACCTCTCTGAAGATGGCTCATGTGAGCCGAAAGCTTAGAACCAAATTAATAAAAAAATATTCAAATGTTTTTGTCTTTATTTTCAACTGAAATTAAAGCCAAAATAACGACGTTTAGAACGGCTCATGATTAAACATAATAGACATTCATTGTCTCTTATATTTAACAGTATTTGTTTAGAAATATATATATATATATATATATATATATATATACATACCCATGTCTATTGAACAGGTTAAGAGGGTCATCCGTCGTTCCCTGTTTAGGATATGGTTTCCAGCTTTCTCTTTTCCGATCTTTTCACTATTAGGTAGCCCCCTTCACATCAGTGGTGTTACCGCCTTGCTCGGGGTGATACGATTAATATATATATATATATATATATATATATATATATATATATATATATATGTAAACTTATCACTATACACGTTTTGAAAAACCCTCCGAGTATATTCGCAGAAGGAAAAAATAGATGTAAAAAGAGAAAGAGCTAAGCACGTAAACATCAGTCAAAGTACGTAGCCCAAAGAAAAAAAACCCGAGACAAGTAATCTTTAACAAAAAAGCGCTTATATATATATATATATATATATATATATATATATATATATATATAACGATTTGTACCCACAGAAATTACTAATGGCTTTAAAAAGAACAGACGTCATATTATTTAAACCCGAGGAACCTTTCGGCCAACACTTATCAAGGGTTCTCGTTGGCTTTAATTTTAAGGGAATTAAGGAAAAGGACAAGGCAAAATAAATTACTTACAATGCTGGGAGATGATGGAACTCGTTTAAAAATAAATTTATTGAAAAAAAAAACATAAAATGTAAGGGGGGTGTACACATATAATTCCACAAGAGTGTTTAAAAGTGAAAAAAAATGTTACACTCACAGACTCACCATCAATTGTAAGGAGCGTAAAAACCACGCTTTCTGTCTGCACAGGCTCGGCTGTTGAATTTTCAAGCAAATTGCTTCCAAAATACGTAGATGATGTGTAGCCCTAGCGCTGTGCAAGACAGTAAACCAGCTGTCCTCATATGCCGAGGCACACACTTGATTGTCCAAAAGATGTCGGCCAATAGCGGAATCCAGAACAGATTGTGTTGTTCTTATAGGTCTGAGAGAGCCACTGGAACGTATATTAGCGGGGACGTGTTGTGAAACCCGCGTCTCCAACCTCAGATCGGTACGTCCTATGTATGCCGCATCACAACAGCATTTAAATTTGTAAACAATGGAACTTTTTCGAAAATAGGACAACCTATCTTTACTGAAGGAAGGAAATACGGGTCTAGTCTGAAAAACAACACGTAACTGGACCGCAAAATAACAGGACGAAACACATGCCGAAACTTTGTCGGCTACTGTTTGAGATCTTCTACCAAGCCAGGGTATTTATTTTTAAACGAGTTCCATCATCTCCCAACATTGTAAGTAATTTATTTTGCCTTGTCCTTTTCCTTAATTCCCGTAAAATTAATGCCAACGAGAACCCTTGATAAGAGTTGGCCGAAAGGTTCCTCGGGTTGAAATAATACATATATATATATATATATATATATATATATATATATATATATATATATATTAAAAAAGGATTAATTCAAAGATGTTGAATGGCCATTTCGATATGAAGATCCCCACGGGGGACGACACATCATCTCAGCAACAGAAAAATCCTTTCAGAAACTGGAGAAAAATTAGTCTACTTTTCCTTTTTAAATAGATTGCAAAGATATATATTTGCTCTGTAATATTTTATTACATGGAGCTCTCTTCCTGTATCATTTTTTAATATTAAAATAAATTTTTAATATTAATTAGGATCGGTTTTTTTGGAATTTACCTTCCTGCTTTTTTCCCTTGGATTGAAGTATCTGAATTAAAATATATATATATATATATATATATATATATATATATATATATATATATATATATACTTGAACATTATTTTATGGTGATACCACTCTTTGAAATAGCCACTCCTCTTTTATTCTAACCGTGTGTAATTAACATCTCGTGGCATTAGCATTCCAGCAGAAAAGCTAACAAAGAAAATGGGCTGTTTCCCGAATTAATTTTAAAATTAGTAATAATAATAATAATAATAATAATAATAATAATACTAATAATAATTATTATTATTATTATTATTATTATTATTATTATTATTATCTTTCTTGCATTTTTCTCTTCTTCTTTTCCATTTCCTTGTATTACAAATTGTATTTTTCATTTTCCCCGCAAGTTCTTCTGTTTTTTCTTCTTTTTCTTTTTCTTTTCTCTCCTTCGCTGTTTCTTCTTCTTCTTCTTCTTCTTCTTATTATTATTATTATTATTGTTATTATTATTATTATTATTATTATTATTATTATTCAGCACTTGAATGACTCTCACCTTCATAATACCTTCCGCCTGATTCTTCATCGACAACACAATCAGTCCGCCTTCGTAATTTAAAGAATTTAGATACGCACCATCGGAAACTTTCGCCGTTGACAGTTGCACGCTCGAACTCTCCTTTTTACGAAAACTCATCAAAACTTCATTGGATCCGCCTATAAACTATCACGTCCGGCTATGACAACCTCGCTTGGTGTCTGCCTCACAAAATGGGTGGCCCTTAGGTATTTGGAACAATTTGTGACCCCATTATAAAATACAGCATTTAACCTTCATGTGCATAAGGATTCGTCATTGCATCTATTGACTTAGCGTTACGGGATGGGACCTCTGGTTTCTGCCGTCGGGATAAAAGGATGGCATAGAAAAGACAAGAACGTCTGCCTAAAATCAGAAATGAAAATCTCGCATATATTAGTTATCTGCATCTTTCTCAACGCCTGCTGATCGTGTATATATTAACAGCAGGACAAGAGATAAAAATCTACTTGAAATGAGAGGCTATGGAACACTTTTAACGCTACCCCTACGTATATTGAATCACCAGTGGCGAACAAATAAATTTGAGAGTTGAGATAACTACAAAACATCGGAAAATAGCATCGCACATGGAACTAAATCTATCTACGCTAGTAATCGAAATAAATGATTCAGTTCAAAATTCCTAGCATCTGAAGAAGGCCGGAACGTACTACGACTGAAACGTCGTAAACATGGCAATAAAAATGAGGACAACAGTCCGAACGATGTAAATAATGTAAATACTACATCGTCTCAGAAGTATAGACAAATAAAGTGTTCAGTTCAGAATTCCTATCTCCTGACGAAGGTGGGAGCGTACAACGACCGAAATGTCGCAAACATGGCAATAAAGATGTGGACAACAATCCAAACGATGTAAATAATGTAAATACTACCTCATCTCAGAAGTATAGACAAATAAAAGATAAAAATCTACTTGAAATGAGAGGCTACGGAACACTTTTAACGCTACCCCTATATTGAATCAAGAATAACAGAATATGAGAAACAAGCAAAAACATTTCCATTGAAAAATGTTATAATTACTATCAAACAAAGTAGGTTGAAACTGTATGGCCAAGTTTAAAAAGACAACAATAATACCAATGCACTCCAAGAAGGTACAACCTTAGGCAAAATAAAAGAGGCAGATAGAGGTCTAAATAGGCTGCTAAAATCACTGAGTGGACTAGAAGTTAATCATATAGACAAGGATATTGGCATACAACTGAGACATGTGGAGGGGGCTAATCAGGTGCCGATTGAACTAGAAAATCATTCACAAAAACATAGAAATTAACATGCAACCGAGACATGTGGAGGGGTCTGTCAAGTACTGAGTGAACTGGAAGATCCTTTACAGAGACTTAGACATTGATATGCAACATTTTTGGATTATCCTCTCCCTTTACGAACTTGGCATCATTATCTATCTATCTATCTATCTATCTATCTATCTATCTATCTATCTATCTATCTATCTATCTATCTATGTTACTGTGCTTATATCTATCTATCTATCTATCTATCTATCTATCTATCTATCTATCTATGTTACTGTGCTATATTCTATCTTATATCTATCTATCTATCTATCTATCTATCTATCTATCTATCACAGTCTGTTCATATCTATCTATCTGTCTGTCTATCTATCACAGTCTGTTCATATCTATCTATCTATCTGTCTGTCTATCACAGTCTGTTCATATCTATCTATCTGTCTGTCTATCACAGTCTGATTCATATCTATCTATCTATCTATCTATCTATCTATCTATCTATCTATCTATCTATGTTACTGTGTTTATATCTATCTATCTATCTATCTATCTATCTATCTATCTATCTATCTATCTATGTTACTGTGTTTCTATCTATCTATCTATCTATCTATCTATCTATCTCATCTGTTCATATCTATCTATCTATGTATCTATCTATCTATTTATCTCAGTCAGTTCATATCTATCTATCTATCTATCTATCTATCTATCTATCTATCTATCTATCTATCTCAGTCTGTTCATATCTATCTATCTATCTATCTATCTATCTATCTATCTATCTATCTATCTATCTATCTCAGTCTGTTTATATCTATCTATCTATCTATCTATCTATCTATCTATCTATCTATCTATCTGTATGTCTGTCTGTTTGTGTGAGTGGGTATGTGTGTGTGTGTTTACACAGCAAATTCCCTTTTACGCATGTCAGATTAAATACATTGCAAACATTATGTCTGCTTATTTTTAATAAAGTCCGTTCATACTCACTTTGTGTATCATAATTGAAAGGTGTAAGAAATGCGATGTAACTTTTACGGTTGATTTTATTTTCCATTTCTCAATGTTCCCAAGTACTTTCAATTTCCTTCCGAGATCATCTTCAGGAGTGTAATTTGTAGTAACAAAAAATAACAGTAAAAATTTGTTGCTAAAAACTGTTGTAATTTTTTTCTTTTTGCTTCAGATGTAACGGTTGACAGTCATGCTTGAATGTTTTTTATGATGTAATGTTTTGGTCATGCGCTTATTAAAGCATGAAAAATGTTCTTTTTCTAAACATTTTAGAACATTACTACGAAATATTATCCGTGAGTACGAATGGATTTTGTTAAAAATAAGCAAACATAATATTTTCAGTATATTTAATCTGGCATATATATATATATATATATATATATATATATATATATATATATATATATAGGAAAGAATATTAATAAAAAATTTTGAATTTAAAAATTTTTTTTTCTCAGATATTCCAATAAATTTTTATCTAAAACAAAAACAGACTTTCTCTACGGACGTGCCGCAAGTTGTGAACAAACACACCACGTGATGTAAACAAAAAATATTCGGACGCTATCGTGAAATACGTTTCTAATTCAAATTCAAAAATCACTCGTTTCTGATGAAGGACCGAGGGCGGTCTGAAATATAAAATACAATAATAAAAATAAACAAATACTGTCCCAAAAAAGTACATTTTTAAATTCAAAACTTTTTATTAATATTCTTTCCTATACATATTAAGACAGTATACGTGGATCATCACTATATATATATATATATATATATCACAATAACACATTTACTACCTCTCCATATTAAAAACCAACCAGAAAAACTCTTGCACTCACAATTATTAGAGTGAATGCCCTAACTACTATAAAATAACACAATTTGATTAAACGAGCACAAATAAACTCCTCAACAAAAAAAGATAATTTACTCTGAACTAAAAAATATTAAGCAGGCTCTCATTACCAATGACTTCCAAAACCACATTGTAGATGAAGATATAAGACGATATTTCAAAAACTTCAATACACATCCAACAAAATATGGTACTTCCACAAAAGACTCTAAACATATTAAGCTCCTCTATTACAACCAGATGCACGACGACTACAAACAGAATGAGTAAATAATGAAAAATCTTATTGTACTAATATATCTCCCGTTGATCCCAATAAAAAATTAAAATTAATATTATATTATAAAATATACAATACTACTAACTTAGTTATCCGTCATAAATCCTCCCCACCAACTGATGTGTTACGTAAAACCAACATTATATATAAATTCAAATGTCCTTTGGGAGAATGTATCACCGACAAAAAAAAAAAAAATTATATATATATATATATATATATTTATATATGTTGGATTTACAATAACTTCATTAAATAGGCGTCTTACATAACATTTGTCTGACCATTTGTCCATCTCTAGACATCCACAACAACATTCCTGTCTACATTCACTATATTCACTATATAAAAAATATAAAAAAATAATGATTGATAACACAACCATCCTACACCAAGAAAACAAAAAAAACAAACAAACAAACAAACAAAAGATTCCCGAGGCAATATTCATTAAATCACTTTAGCCGTCAATTAATAGAATCAGCTATGAATATTGTAGTAATGTTCTGAAATGTTTGTTAAAAAATTATTTTCATGCTTTAACATATGCATGACCGTGACATTACAACATATAAAAAAAATTCATTTTGGATAATTTTCACGCTCTAATGAACGCTATCAATTTGTCAACCGTTATATTTGAAGGAGAAAAAAATTTACAGTAATTTTTAGCAACACAGTTTTGAGGTTATTTTTTGTTACCATAACTCGCACACTGAAGATGATCTTGGAAAGAGATTGAGAGTACTTGGATACCCTGAAAAATAAATGATGATAACACCTGTCAACATTACAGCTAATTTCTGACACCTTTTAGTTGTAATACACGAAAGATTATCCGTGTGTATGAATTGATTTTATTAAAAATAAGCAGGAATAATATTTGCGATTTATTTAATGTGACATATTTAAAAAAGAATTTGCTGCCTAAACACACACACACACACATACACACTCTCACACACACACATACGCATATATATATATATATATATATATATGAATGGAATAACATTCCGTATCCAAAGAAATACTATTCTTAAAAAAGAAGACCTCATCAGAAAATTCGATGGAAAGCTCATTTCTCTCTTTTTGAACAGGACCTGTTACCTAACCAAGATAAATTCGGATTTAAAAGTTTAAAAACGATACCAATTATCGAAGCGCTTGCTGGATTCGAGAACGACCTGATGGAAATCATTAATGGATTGACCTTCCATGAGAGAAAGGATTCTTTCTTCCAAACAAATTTGGATAATATTGTTAAGGACATTAAGAGATCCGATCATATCTATGTTAAATTGAACAAAACCGCAAACTTTTATAAAGTATACCCCAAGGTTTACGACACCCTAGTTAAAACACCTTAACCAAAAGCTATAAGAAAATAGAGACTACCAAATTCAGTCTGGTTGATAACATTGACCACGTTGGCAAATCAATTACCGGCAAATTATGCATTAGTGATCGTGTTAGAAGCATAAACCAGACTTTAGAGAAAACCATCTACACGTCTAATTAATCTGGATTCGGCTGAAGCCTCTGATTTTGTGGGATTATTTAGTCTGTATAACTTAACCGCTTACGAGGATGTGGATACTGGTAGTATAGGTCTCTACAGAGATGATGGTTTACTGATTGTTAAAGATTCTACTAGAATTAAGGCTTATCGTATTAGGAAGATAATACACATGGAATTAAAAAGTTTAGGCCTTAGGGCAGAAATAACCACCAACATTAAGCAGGTAAACTTTTTAGATGTTACTCTGGACCTTAACAATAATTCTTTCCAATTTTATATGAAGACTAACTTCAACGCAATTTACATAAATCATAATTCTAAATATCCCCATCAGTCATTAAACATATACCATCTTCTATTGAATCTAGACTCAGTAACAACAGAACAGTAATAATAGAAAGTAAATTTTGATCAGCATAACAAATTTTATAACTCTGCCCTTAGAAACAGCGATTATAGAGCTACTGATATCAAATTCAGAAACCCTACAATGATTACAACAAGAAGAAAATATGATGGTTAAAACGAAATTGGGCCAAAATTTCTTAAACCTAATTAGCAAACATATTCCCGAAACTAATCCTTTTTGCAAAATATTCAATAATAATACACGCAAGTTAAGCTATACGGATAATTTAGAAAAATAATTAAAAAACAACAAATTCCTCAACAAGTATAAAGATAAAAAAAAAACGGTAAATTACAATGTTCAAAGAGATCGTATCAAGGACAAAGAACTGATACCAGCGGATGTAATTGTAGAAATCCTGAAGATTGCCCTTTGCATAATAATTGTCTAGTTAGCACCATAGTTTATCTTTGTACCGTCTCCACAATTGAAAATCCTAATACTAAAAAGGTTTATATCTGTTCTACTAAAAACCCGTTCAAAACTCGCTGGTATCATCACATGTTGTCTTTCAACAATAGTTCTTATAAATACAGCACTTCATTATTCAAGTACTATTTGTCTTAAAAAAAAAAAATGACAAACACCCACTGTTAAATGGAAAATCCTTACAAAGGCCCAACTTGTAACTCCCTCCGTGAACTTTGCTACCTCTGTCTTTAGGGACAATGTTAAACTGTTAAACCAGTGAAATGAGCTCATTGTTCATTATAAATATAGTTCAGTATTTACATTAAAATCCGGGTTGTAATATTGAGAAATTAAGAAAAATCTTTTTAACTGCCTTTTTTGATGGATGGCTTTGTTCAACTTGGACGTTCTAGTTGATCCCTGCTGGATGTCTCGTTCACCATGTGTTATCATACTGACATTTGCCGGGCGTTCGACCCGATATTGATTTTGGGTTGTATGGTTGTGGGTGTTTTACCCGACATCGGTTGTCGCGGGGCCGGAGATTAGTATGCATTTCGGAAACAGTGTGTGACTTAGGCCTTGAGAATCATGGTTGTTAGGTGTTGGTTTGACGGTCGGTGCTATGGAGAAACGTGTTGGGTACTGGCCGGATGGCATATGCTGGATTGGGGCCTGTCGAGTATGGATGCGATAATCGGTATCGGATTGGTGGCCTCATGGCTGTATAGGATGGCGGTCGGTGTTTGGTTGGGTGCTTGTCGGGTGTCAGTGTGGTGATATGTGCCGGATTGAATACCTAGGGGGAATTCGTTAGAGCGTCCGGGTCGGATAAAGGTACCCATCAAATAAAGAAAAATTAATGTCTAAGTCTTAGTGCATGTATGTATATAGATGTACATCTATTTTTTGTACTATTTTGTTTTACTTGTTGATGTGTATGTGTATATATGCATATATTTGTATGTGTGTGTATATGTTATATATATGTATGCATGTATGTATGTATGCTTTTATATATATATGTGTATATATTCATAGTTGTATGTATATATGTTCGGAGGTACATGTATGCGTGTCTCTCTCTGTATATATATATGTATGTTTGTGCCTTTGTGTGTGTGTATATATATATATATATATATTCTTGTCTATGCACGTTTATATATGCGCATATTCTTCTGTGTGAATATTCCTGCGCTTATTTGCGTATGGTTATGCTAGAAGTTTGTATAAGTATTTTCATGTATGTGGTTATATATATATATTTTTTTGTATATGATGATCTGTGGTGTTTTTAATCGTGTACGTTTTTATTTTTATCTTGTGCATTTGCGTGAGTATATATCTAATTGCGTTTATGCGTACATGCACATAAATATGAGTGTGTTTGCCCTGACCTCATTCATTCAAGGCTATTGTCATCTTAAAAATTCGCTCTGGCATGTATCCAATATTGTAGCCACCACTGTCTATTTTCCAACGCATATCAACTTTAGAATTTAACAGGCAAATTGACAAATCTATGAAAAGCAGAATTTTGAAATTTGTGTGTGTGTATATATATATATATATATATATATATATATATATATATATATATATATGCGGGTGTATATAAATCTGTATATGTGTCTGTTTGCTAGTGCATGTGTGTATACTCGTCTTTTTGTTCATGTGTGGATGTTTGTAGGTTTATATGTGTGCGTTCGTATCTTTTCCTCGTTTAATATATGAATAACTTTCTAAATCTAATAATTTTTGTTAAACTTACAATTTAAAATTCGCAATAAAAATAAAGTGAATCTAATAGTCGATTAATAATGCTGATCTCAATTTAATCAACTATTAATGCCCCCCCAAATTGTTTTTTGGGTCTGCTCACACATTCTTCAAATTAGAAGTAACTTTATTCTGATTGGTCAACACTGTCTATGCCTCCCTGATTAATGGGGTTTGTCTTGTTTTTAACCTTTTAAAACCCTTCAACTTGAAATAAACCTCATCACTTGATAAGACATTAGTAGTGTCGAAACAAAATAGCTGATATAGTGATATTATAACATATTCATGTTATAATTTCTGAATATATATATATATATATTCAGATAAAACTTAGCGGAGAAATAGCCATTTTCAACATGTCATTATATGACATGCATTTTCAAACCCTTGTAAACAAAGAATGAGGAAAAACTCCAAACCCAGAGGTTACCTCTAGTAAAGTACGGGGTTGGGAGATATTGGTTTTTATAGGGTTAAGCTAGCGGAATTTTAGTAGTAATTTCTTCTTTGGTAGTGGGAAGTATGTGGCTTGATCCTTGAGTTAGTAGTGGAAGAGGAAGTAACTACTTAGCCAATTAAAAAAAACAACCTTAGTGTGACTAATTGGAGAAATATAATAATTATTGCAATTAATACTCATTTCTATGTCGACACATACTAATGATCCCCCTCCCTTTATATAGAACTATAATCTGGTATTTAAATTTCGGAATTTTAATTTTTTTCTCTATTGATTTTTATAGGGTTAAGCTAGTGGAAATTTAGTTGACATTTCTTCTTTGGTAGTGGGAGGTATGTGGCTTGATCCTTGAGATAGTAGTAGTAGGTAGGAGGGAATTAAGTGCTTAGTCAATTTTTAAAAAAAATCATTTCACCCCAAGCAAGGCAGAAACGCCACTGATGTGCAGGGGGCTACATAACTGTAAAAAGATTAATTAGAAAAGAGTGAGGAGTACAAACTAGTTAGAAAGGAGCAATAGAAAGCTGAGAATGCAGGTGCGATGACAGATACATAGGTGGAGAGAAAGGGAAGGTTATACGGGGGTGGGGAGAGAGCTAGAGTCCAGTGGTTAATAGATGAGTATTGACATTGCATTTAAATTTCTGGAGGTTGTAGCCGTCAGGAAAACAAGAATATGGGAGCAAGTTCCACAGGCGGGAAGTGCGAGAGAAGCTGCAGGAGTAGAATTGTCGTCTACATTTGGCTAACCTGACTGTGAATGGGTGGGACCCAGCTGCCAGTCTGGTTGCACGAGTAAACACCTGTTGAGGAGGCACCAGTGACTTAGGTTCGTCCGAGCAGAAGCCATGAAAGTATTTATAGAACAGACAAAGAGAGGCCACGTTTCGACGGTGGGGAAGTGGCTGCAGTCGAGCCCCCAGATCAGTACCTATCACATTACAGACTCTCCTTTGGAGCCTGTCGAGAACACTGAGGAGAACGGCAGGGGCGCCTGACCATAAATGGCAGCAGTACTCCATGCACGGACGGATGGTTGACTTGTATATATGCAGGATGGATTCAGGCGGAAAAACATCGACATAGTGACTCAACCTTGAAAACATTATTGTGACTATTTGGAAGAAAAGGATCTTCTACTTCTATATGCCTTGTTCCTTCAGAACGTAGGCGATCATGGCCTTCCACGTCTCCCTATCCCTGGTGGCTCTTAGCACGCTTTTTCTTGTCACATCTCGCAACCCCTGTTTTATCATCCACTTGTTCAGGCTCTTCAAATATGTTATCCGCTGTTTTCTTCTGTCTCTGCTTTCCTCTATTCGGCCTGTTAGTATCAGGTTCTCCAAACCCTCTTTCCTCATTGCATGTCCCAGGAACTTCAGTTGTCTCTTTCTGATGCTCAATAATAATTTCCTTTTCGTTTCCATTCTTTCCAACACCTCATCATTGCTCACATGCTCGGTCCATAATAGAGAAAGCATCTTTCTATAGAACCACATTGCAGCTGCTTCAAGTTTTCCCTTCATCTTTGTTGATATTGTCCAACATTCACTGCCATATTGAATAACTAACATCAGATAGCAATCCAGTACTCTCTTCTTTGTTTCTATTGAAAGTTTCCTGTGTCTTAATACTTTACTTAGCTTCTGAAACGCGTCCTTTGCTATGCCAATTCACCTTCGGAACTCTGTGTCGCACTTTCCGTCTTCTGTTAGAACAATTCCCAGATATTTAAATGTTTGTACTTGCTTGATTTTAGTATCCCCTAACTGTATTTGGCATTTTGGGCTACTCTTTTTGCTGATGATCATGCATTCGTTTTTTTTTTCTTGCAGTTTATTTGTAGTCAATGTTTGTCACTCTCTTCAGTTACCTTCTGTAGGGGGTATTATAGATTCCTTTCCGTGTCTGCAATCAGCACTGTATCATCTGCGTATCTTATGTTGTTCAAATTGTTGCCTCCGATGACAAACATGGCATAACATCTAGGTTCCTCAAAATAGTCTCGCTGTACAACTTGAACAGATCATCAATTGTTTGTGGCGTATTTTGCCTTCTCATAAGTCCTTCATTTGTATTGCTCTTTCGGAGAGCATCTTAATCATAAATATGGCATTCCTTGTTCCAGTGTCTTTGATGAACCCGCACTGTTCTTGTCCTATCTCTGGCCTGATTCTGCTTCTCGCTCTATTCATCAGGATTCGGACGATCAGTTTTGTAATATGATTCGACATGCTTATAGTTCGGTGTGTACTTAGTATAAGTTAAATTGACTAGTCATGCAGATGAAGATGATGTCCCTCCTCCAGATTAGCATCTTGTTACGAGTAGATAAATTTTCTTTGAATTTTCGTCATTTTTTTCTGGCTTGATTTGGTTAACATCACTCAATATTTACTTTATCGACACGGAACCAGAGAGAAATAATCAGAGCAACACGTTGTTGAGAGTGGGGTAGAAGTAGAACGCTACGCATTATTTTACACTAAAAAAACTCAACTACATTTTAAATTAAACATTAATCTATTTTGGAAACTGTTGAGAGAAACTAATAAATTTGAAAGGAAAATATTAAGACAAAAACATTGAAGATGGATACGAGAAAAGCTATTTATTGTAATTTATACTTTTTTCTATGACGACACATACTCAGGACCGTAGCTGATGCTAAAAAAACACCGGGCACAGAGAAAATTGCCCGGATTTATTAGTCGACAATGTGATGACGTCATCCAGAAACTATGATTTTTGCGGATTTTTTCGGCTATTCCAATGGAAATTAGGCACAGAACGTGAAAGAAAGCAGGAAATCGGGTTCGGGCTTTCTGAGTATAACCAGTCTTTTCTCCTAAAATTAATAAATAAACAGATCTTTACTGCGTTCATTCGGATGTTTTTTTAGATTTTCTTTCATTCTTTCTTTCTTTCTTTCTTTCTTCGTGAATTGTTTAGTTTGATTGCTGACGAAGACATTTTTCCTTAATTGCCCTGATTTTCACTATGATTGCACGGATCGGCCAGGACCCGTGCCCGGTTTGCCCGGTAGTCAGATACGGCCATTCACATACTAATGATCTCCCTTCGTTTATTTAGGAGTATATTTTGGTATTGAAGTTCATCTGTCATATTATTTGACTCATAGCTGGAGGGAAGAGACGGATTAATATCTTTCCCAAGGGGATTTGTGCGTAAGTGAACTCCACACACCGATTTGTCGTTGCGAGTCGATATCCACTGCAACACAACGCAACGGTTTTTATAAAAAGAGGGGGTCTATTTCAAGCACGGCTATCCATTAAATTTAACGTCTAAAGTAATATGCGTTTGACTGTGTAGAAGTGACAGTACAAGTTTTTTGTCCCTTTTTTTTTTTTTTTTTTTTTTCGATTTGACATGCTACGGTCAACCGTAACGGGCGCGGCTTTTTCAGAAACAACCTTCATTTTACTGCTCGTATTTGCTTAAGTATGGATTTTACCTACATGGGTCTCTTTTAGCGTCACTTTGCCTTTCGCTCTGTCGCCCTCCCTTCCCTGTGTCAGTCAGTGTATTGTATCTCGAGCAGTATACACAAACAGCCAGTAATTTTATCGGATTATTTGAAATTAGGCTACTTATAACCCAGAAAGAGCCGGCTTGACCGAAGTAAAAAGGTGTGTTTGAAAAGAAACCCTTTTTTTTATCAGGTTTTCTTTCTCTTTTTGTTTGTTTGTTTGTTTCTTTTATTTTTCGTTTCTTTCTTTCTTTCTTTCTTCCTTCCTTCCTTGTTTTTTTTCTTCTTTCTTTCCATTTACCTGTCGTTTTTAGAGGCTTAGTGAACAGGGACTTACGATCTTCATAAGGCATTCACCTGGTTGTCTCAGCTAAGCTGTGTAGAGACGCTGTTTTTTCTTGTTTTTTTGTTTTTTTTTTCGTCTATTCTTTTTTCCTTCATTTTTTTTCTCCCTCTCCCGCCTATCTTCTCGTCAGTCTATCATTTTTTATATTTATTTTTGTTTTCTCCATTTGTAACTGCCAATTGTATGATACGCATACACATGGAAACCCCCCCCCACCCCGCACATTGGTAGATACTCTCAAAATTTACACAAATCGAACTAGACTGACCCTTTTCCATGGGCTCCTAGCCTCAGGCGATATGGGTCCGGATTTACCGGCAAGGTTCGTGGGTTACCAAGGGTGATAATCTGTTGTGTTTCTTATTCAGATTTGAAGGGTCATTGTTATATTCCTTTGATAATTACTGTGGTGAAACTATTTTTGTATCTGCAATATTGAAAGGAAGAGCTTACAGGCAAAACAAAATGGAAGATCATTACAAAGGACGTTGGGGAGAACCATATACTTGAGAGATTCGTTTACTTGTGTGCTTTAGGAAGCGGATGTGTTTTTATTTTTTAAACCTATAACTTGCGTGTCCTAGACAGAGGAAATCTTATATATATATATATATATATATATATATATATATATATTCCTTTATTAGTTCAAACGATACTTTTAGTGGATATCCGTGTTTGAGTAGATTCTCTGTGTGGTTTTAAATTGTATGAATTACGTCTACCTGCTTGCGTACTCGAGAAAATGTACTTTCCAATGAGAGTCGAACCTGTTCCCACCTTTTCAGGAGGAACCATCATTTGATCCGGAAAAGAACGTTTACTCAAATAAGCGCATCCACTAAAAATAACATTTGAAAAATTAAATCCATTAAGACTATATATATATATATATATATATATATATATATATATATATATATATATATATATATATATATATATATATATATATATATATATATATATATATATATATATATATTTATATATATATATATATATATATATATATATATATATATATATATATATATATATATATATATATATATATTTATATATATATATATATATATATATATATATATATTTGTTTTTATGATCTTTTTTTATATTTTCCCCCTTTTTTTTGAATGAGCGAGGAAATGATTTTTGTAGATTACTGTTGCAAATATTTATTCTCGATATGTCTGTATGTGATTCTTTTCGGGATGAGTTTTTTTATCATTTCACCCCAAGCAAGACATGCCTACTGCCACTGTTGCACAGGAGGTTACATAGGGGAAAGTGATGAGAAAATGGGGGTTAGTTATTGGAAATGTCAGGAGGAGGGTAAATACGGATGAGGATACCGAGGATGTGGGTGGAGTAGATGGAAAAAGAGCTTGTGAGATTGGATGCAAGTTAGTGTGATAGGAGATGTCTATTGACCTTACATTTAAATTCCTGGAGATTGTAGCTGTCGGGGAAGCAACTATATGGAAGGGAATTCTACAGGTGGGAAGTGAGTGAAAAGAAGCTGTTAGTGTAGAAATTGCGGTTAAATTTTATCGGTTTCACTGTAAAAGGATGTGACCTAGTTGCTAATCTAGTAGCTCGTTTAAATTCATACCTAGGGGGCACCACTGATCTAAATTCATCGGAGCAGAAGCCTTGAAAGTATTTATCGAAGAGGCACAGGGAAGCCACGTCCCGCCGGTAAGAGAGCGACTGCAGCCGAGCTGCTAAATCGATATCGATCACATTGCAGATTCTCCGTTGAATTTTGTCAAGAACCCCGAGGTGAATAGCAGGGGCAACCGACCAGATGTGGCAGCAACATTCAATACACGGGCGGATGGTAGATTTATATATGTGCAGGATAGACGCATACGGGAAAAACTTCCTGCCCCTGCACAGTGAAGCGACCTTCTTGGCAGCGGATTTAGCAATGGATTCGATATAGTTATTCCAGTTGAGGTCCACTGAGAGTGTGAGGCCAAGGAGGCGTACTGTTTTACTCTCAGGGAGGCTAGCCTGTTCCATGATTAAGGGGGAGTAGGAGCGATTGTCTATGATGGTTAATAGATAGCAGCTTCGTTTTGGAAGCGTTAAAATTTACGAGTCTTGAATATTAAATGTTATATCATTTGGATCTGACGAGCAGCAGTATTTTATTACCCATGAAATTGTAGAATACCTAAAAGTTTTAAATCAGCACATCAATACGGTTAGACATCCGATTGCTTTTTACCCAGGACTGAAACCTGACCAAATTGGCGTCAGTCGGCAATTCTACCACTGAGCTATGGGCGCTCGGTAGAAGTAGGCAGACATTTTTAGCGTATGATGTATCAAACGCCAGTAGTTAAAGTGTTCTAATTCATTACTGAATGAGCGATGTATAGATGCTAGAGTAGCTATTGTTTTTTCAAAGTCTACCATTCTTCCAGAGTTCTCAATCAGGGTGTGAGAGAGCACAACTCGGAATTTCATGCGTTATGCAATCATCAGACTAAACTATCGCCCGGTTCACACTCCACCCACGTCTATTGAACAGGTGAAGAGGCTCATCCCTTGTTTCCTGTTTAGGTTGTGGTTTCCGCTTTTTCTCTTTTCCAGTCTTTTCACTCTAACGTAGCCCCCTGTGCATCAGTGGCGTTTTCGCCTTGCTTGGGGTGATATGATTAAAAAAAAAAAAATCAGGGGCATATTTCAAACTCTCTCTCTCTTTTTCTCTCTCTCTCTCTCTCTCTCTTTATATATATATATATATATATATATATGCAAGTTTCGCAAGGTAATATAGTCAAGATTTTATATAATTTTTCATGTGATTTTCATGTGATCGTATAATTTTTATCTTTTCAGATAATGAATTATATAAAAATAACTTCACTTGGAGAAACAAAACATTCAGTAAATGTTTATATATTTTTCTGAAATAAAAATAAAAGATCACATGAAAAGTTGTATAAAAACTTAACCATAGCACCATGTCAGTCATTTTTAACGAAACTTCCATAAAAAAGAGATTACTGCTTAAATACACAATATATATATATATATATATATATATATATATATATATATATATATATATATAGTCATCCGCAGACAGATCTTTTTTACTGTATCACAGTTCATCATTACGGTTAGACAACCGATTACATCTAGCCAGGATTGAAACCAGACCGAATTGGCATCAGTCGGCGATACTATATCTGGGATATGGGCGCTTCATAGAGTAAGGCGTGTTATATACAATGTAAACACACGCCAGTAGCTGAGAGTGTTCAAATTTATGAGTGGACGTCCGCTTCTATTGTATTTTACTTTATTTGGTTTGTTCTTGTCGTTTAGATTGTTCACTTTTCGTGGTTTGACCTTTTCTTTTCTGACCATGTTAATGTTTTATGAACCTGTTCAATTAGCGTGACAAATTCTTTGCACTAAAACAATCAACGCTCTGTCTCTATCCTGATATCGAACGCTGTGATAAAAACCTGCTTGGCAAAGTGCCTTTTATCAGTACAACTTCTGAAAAAGCAACAATCTTGGTACCAAAATCTATTCACAGTTTAACACTATATATATATATATATATATATATATATATATATTCTGTAACAAAATTGTATAGGATTAAAATTATTAGTTTCAAAATAATATATATATATTATTTTGAAACTAATAATTTTAATCCATATATATATATATATATATATATATATATATATAGGCTTAAAATTGTTAGTTTCAATATATATATATATATATATATATATATATATATATATATTATTTTGAAATAATATATATATATATATATATATATATTATTTTGAAACTAATAATTTTAATCCGTATATATATATATATATATATATATATATATATATGGATTAAAATTATTAGTTTCAAAATAATATATATATATATATATATTATTTTGAAACTAATAATTTTAATCCAATACAATTTTTTGACAGAATTTCCTCCTTGTCTGAGAAGAATTATTTGTAATTTGAAAAACAGAGTTTCAGAGTTTGAGTTTTGTTTAACGGCATATCAACACCTCTGTGGGTTATTTAATGCTAAAAAGGTAGGGTTTTAAGATTTGTTCTTTTTATGTTCGGTTATAGTGAGAAGGTTGATTATTCAGATTTTGATGAAAATGTTTTTTTTTTTTTAAACTGAAGATGTCTTCTAGTTTGTATTCAGAAATGTATTGCTGGTAATAATTTTTTCTTTCAAAAATGAATTATGCCAATAATCTTTATTTCCTTCAAAAATGTCTATTTTCTATAAAAGTCTATTCTTAAGTATATATTTCTATTTTGATACTTTCATAGTGTTTTGACCCCAGTTTGGGGTTTAACTATTTGCCCATAGCTGGGACCCTAACAGGTGCTACCACTCCGGGTCAGGGTGGGCCTGGGAACAACAGCAATGAAGAGGTGGTTTTATGCTCCTCACAACCTTTACTGTCATACCCAGGATTATTGGAAAATAGAAGAACTGAGTAAAATAATTTATTCGTGTCCAGTACTTTAATTTGGTCCACAACCGCTTGCGTATAAGGACACCATGTTGTCATCTTCTATGTGTGTGAAGAAATAGTTCAAACTCATGAGTATTTAAATACCTTTTAAATGTATTAAAACAGCAGTTTGAAATTTAAAGAAACTCTGAGACAGTTTATCTGTGTGCCTTGGGAGTAAAAGCAAAGGACGCGTTCTAACTACCTCCACAATCTTATATATATATACAAATGGAAAATATTCAAAAATTCTAGAATATAATTGTATTGAACACTTTTTAATACAATTGTGCACTGGTCTAATCTTATTAAGTCTAGAAACTAAGTAATTAAACACTCAATATATAGCTTTCAATCGAAACTTATTTACAAATGGAAATTTGTCTGTGTATGTCCGTTACCTATTGACTCCGAAACGGCTAAACAATTTTCTTGAAAATTTACACAGTTGTACCATAAGCGTCTGTGAGTGTTCTTAGCTAGGTTTTGTGTCGAGGTACACCGATAAATATCGAAAATCGATGATTGAAAAAATCGGGTTATAGAAGGAGTGGTCCGATTTTAATCAAATTTGATACAGTCATAGACAAAGACATAAGAAACGATATTCAGAAGTTTCAAGGTTGCAGTTCTTACAATAGTGCAGAAAATCAATAATGTATATATATATATAAAAGGCAAGAAGTTTGTGTGTGTGTGTCTGTTTATCTGCCTCTTTATGTCTGTATTTTTTTTAGCCCTTTTATTTTAGTTTTTGCTTCGGGTTTGGCATTCGGTATAATTGTAGTTCTTAGTCTCAGCCATGATACCATTTACTCAGAGGACTTAATTAGCCTTCAAAATTCAGTTTACGACGAAAAAAACTTATTTGATATCGATACCAGGAAATCAAAATTTGACTTACATCCATTCATTTTTCTTTCAGTCTACGGTTTCGCTTTAACTGAAAACAGCTATTGCTTTTTAGTCTTTCGTGCCAACGTCCAAAGAGTCTGAGCTCCAGGACCATTGATTAGTTTTAAAACTTTCATTACACCCGAGCAACGCCGGGCTATACTGCTAGTAATGTTATATATATAGCTGTAAATAATGTTGAATGGTTGTAATGATAGTCAATGATGAAGATTCTCCTACAAAATTACGGGCAGCTAAATATATCTCGTATTTTGACTGCTGTTTGTTGAAAGAAAAGCGGAAATTAAAATTCCGGAAACAAGCGAAAAGTGCCTTTCTCTCACATTTTCTTTAATGTTTCTATTGTTTAACATCACTTTTTTCTTTGCTTTTGAGAAAATATATAACAAATGAAATTTCTCCTGGACTCATATTTATTACATAAAATTCCATAAGTTATTAAACCTGTCAAAACTCTCGCTTCATTATATCTACCTTCGCTTGATGCTTTTGGGTCTTCGTTAAAGTTTTCCTCTCAACATCATAAACTGTTTCAATATTAAAAATGCAATCTAAATGAGAAAATATTCATTTATTTTAAAAAAAAAAATTATCTATCAAACGAGCGTTTTGGAGGATTGTGTTGCGTGTACATTATTAAAGTCAGTTATGTGCCATACGTGATACACGCTTGGGCGATCATGTCTCTTTCGAGACATGACGGACTGGGCAGAAGATTATCCCGCAGTAGTTTGCCATTGCTTTCTGCGGTAGATTGGTTGCCAGCCAAGGCTATAGAACCCAATCTGTCCTGTTATTTAACCCATAACTGGAAGGAAGAGACGGATTAGTACCTTTCCCATGGGTATTTGCACGTAAGTGAATGCATTGAATTCAGCTGGAATTTGAACTCGGTTTTCCGATTTCTCGTTCCAAGCCGATATCCACTGCACCACAACGCACATTATTAAAGTAGTTAAACTAAATTTCGGAGAAAAAGCGCGCAAACTGAATTCACAATGGATATTGCATCAAATCTCAGAATAAACTATAAAAATCAGTGAGAAAGGATTTGGAATTTGTATACAGGGTGTGTTGGATAATTTATCGTCTAAATTACGCAAAAAAAATGAAACTAAAATTGACATTTCATTTTAACAGGTATATTTACCAAAACTGCACAAAAATATCGTACAATACTAAAGAGTAAATATCTTCTATAAAATCGCTATTTGCTTTAACCCCGGTCTCAAGACGACTTCAGAATCTTCTGAAACTCTTCTGGACAATATTCGCCCCAAGCAAAGCAGTTTACTGCCACTGGTTCGTAGAGGATTACATGGAATGAAAATTATGAGAAAGAGTGACAGGTTATTGGGGGTATCAAGAAGTGCGTAAGAGAAGGATGAGAATACTGATGAGAGTGGTGTGGACGGAGAAAGGAGCATGAGAGAGAGGATGCAAGTCAATGAGATAGGAGATGACTATTGACTTTCCATTTAAATTCTTGGACGTTGTATCTGTAGGGGAAGCAAGTAAACGGAAGGAAATTCCACAGGCGGGAAGTGAGAGAATAGAAGCTGTTTGAGTCTCCTTGTTTAAATTGGTGAATGCGCCCATCATCATTGACTTCATTTCATCTTTGGCGTTTCAAGGAGTTTTGTTTGTCTCTCATTGATCTACATCTCTTTCAACAGTCACCCTCTTTACCCAGGGCCTCACTATTTTCTCAAGTCACTTGATGCAGGCCTCCGTGTTGAGTGTGAGTCTCTTTTAGGAAGATGAATGGAGGCATGACGTCGGGATCACACCAAACGCTAAAAATCACAATTAGACACAACCAACTCTTTCCGAATCTTCTGCACACTTTTCAGATTAACACCTAAACGTTGCAAAATTGACGCTACCTGCAAAAATATAAAAAATTACAATATACCGTCTCCAAATTTCTGGCGAAATGAATTGCTTTTTTTCTCACGTGCGGTGCCCAACTGACTCTACTACATTGGGCAGTCGACACAATCAAAAACAAATGACGCATAAGCACGAAATCAAATATCTAAAATGGCGACAATTTAAGCATCGCACGATGCATATCTTCTCAAAAGGCTTAGGATTTTTTTTGTTTACATTTTAGTCATATATATATATATATCACGGAAATCAACGAATTTTAAAGAAACTTGGTTATAAACCACCGACAATTTGAAATGAATTGTTTGAACATTATTTTTTATCGATATTCGTATTTAAGTAGATATTCTGTTTTTAATGAAACAGTATTATATATTTAAATTATATTTAAATATATAATACTTTAATAATTTAAATTATTTATATCTTAAATAAACAAGCCGGTAGAAATAAATATATAATACTGTTTCATTAAAAACAGAATATCTACTTAAATACGAGTATCGATAAAAAATAATGTTCAAACATTTCATTTCATATATATATATATATATATATATATATATTACGGGCCATAATTATTAGGACACCCCAGTTTTTTAAAAAAATGATATATTTCATACTATTTTTAGTATTTATTGCCAAGTGGATAATTCAAAATGAAAATAGAATGGTTCTTTTGTTATTACTTTGCAGAATTTTACAACGCATCCAGGAAGCCTTTGCTTCTGCCAGCCAATAAGAAGAAGAGATTGCATAGGGAAAAGAGCACAAAAACTGGACACCAGAACAGTTCATTTGAAGCACATGTTATTGTGCAGTGTTTATAGTATGAAATGCATGATTATTTTAAAATTGGGGTGGCCTAATAATTATGGCCTGTAGCCAAATACAGGTGGGGGATAACAGAATCTGACAAGTACAAGAATTTAAGTACCTAGGAAGTGTTCTAACAGAAGATGGAAAGTGCAACGGGGAGATCCGAAGGCAAATTGGCATGGCAAAGGACGCGTTCTAGAAGATGAGCAAAATACTAACACACAGGAAAATCTCAATAGAAACGAAGAAAAGAGTGCTAGACTGCTACGTGATGTCAGTTCTTCAATACGGTAGTGAATGCTGGACAATATCATCGAAAATGAGGACAAAACTGGAAGCAGCCGAAATGTGGTTCTACAGAAGGATGCTACGGATATACAAGCCACGACGAGGTGTTAGAAAGAATGGCAACAAAAAGGAAATTGATGCTGAGCATCAGGAAGAGACAACTGAAGTTCCTGGGACACGCAATGAGGAAAGAGAGCCTGGAGAACCTGATACTGACTGGTCAGATAGAAGGAAGGAGAGACAGAGGAAGGCAGCGGATAACATATTTGCAGGATCTGATCAGGTGGATGACAGAACGGGGGTTGCCAGGAGCAACAGGAGCAAACATACTAAGAGCCACAATGGATAGGGAGACGTGGAGAGCCATGATTGCCTACGTCCTGAAGGGACAGGGCACATAGAAGAAAAAGTGTATAAACATAGTGCTGAATTGTGATGATGTTTAGCGTAAACGTTGTTGTTTTTTCAATTGTTTTACTGATAAAATGTACTTTGGCAAGCAGGTTTTATCGTAAAGTGCTCGATATCTGGGTTGAGATAGAGCGTTGATAGGTACAAATAGTTTGTCACTAAATGAGCAGGCTCATGTCGACTTTGAAGACGCCATTATGGTGTTTTCACTGGTCAGGACTGGTTTGCAAACCAGCCCTAACGATTAACAACATGATAACGGTGTTCTCACGACACCTGTTTTTGATATATATATGTGTGTGTGTGTGTGTGTGTGTGTGTGTGTCGTTTACACACACGTACACACATATATATATCTTATATATACACACATATATATAATTTTTATTCATATATACTTTTTATATTTATATTTCATATATATCTACTTTCATCATATATATATATTCGACTTTCATTATATATACATAATGTGTGTATATAGAAATGTATGTATATAGAAATACACACAAAATATTATTTAGTTGATAATAAAAATATTAAAATATTATTTAGTTGATAATAAAACAGTGCTCAGTGTAGTATAATCAGAGCTATTAATTATAAATATTAATAAACATGCATATTATCCTCCGTCGATATCTATCTATCTATCTATCTATCTATCTATCTATCTATCTATCTATCTATCTATCTATGTGTGTGCGTGTCCATCAAAAGTGCGTACGCCTCTGTTTGCGTTTGATTCCTATATACCCGTGAGTCATTTTCCGTCTTGGTGATTCGAGACGTGAAATCGCTACAGGACTGAAACAATAGAAGCTTGCCTGTTATGAAATCCTGTGCCAGTCTTTTTGCTGCCACTGATCGATACTTGTAACTCGTTACAATAAATCCCCCTCCGCTAAAATAACCGAAGTTAAACATAATCGAAGCTGGCCTTCAATTTCGTGTGTGTGTGTGTGTGTGTGTGTGTGTGTGTGTGTGTGTGTGTGTGTGTGTGTGTCCGTTACCTATAGACTCCGAAACGGCTGAACCGATTTTCTTGAAAATTTACACAGTTGTACTATAAGCGTCTGCGAGTGTTCTTAGCTAGGTTTTGTGTCGAGGTACCCCCGATAAATATCGAAAATCGATAATCGAGAAAATCGGGTTATAGAAGAAGTGGTCCGATTTTAATCAAATTTGATACCTTCATAGACAAAAACATAAGAAACGACATTCAGAAGTTTCAAAGTTGCAGTTCTTACAATAGTGTAGAAAATCGATAATATATATATATATATAAAAGGCAAGATGTTTGTGTGTGTGTCTGTTTATCTGCCTGTATATCTGTATTTTTTTTAGCCCTTTTATTTTAGTTTTTGCTTCGGGTTTGGCTCTCAGTAGGTATAATTGTAGTTCTTAGTCTCAGCCATGATAGCATTTACTCAGAGGACTTAATTAGCCTTCAAAATTCAGTTTACGACAAAAAAAACTTATTTGATATCGATACCAGGAAATCAAAATTTGACTTACATCCATTCATTTTTCTTTCAGTCTACGGTTTCGCTTTAATTTTAAACAACTATTGCATTTTAGTCTTTCGTGCCAACGTCCAAAGAGTCTGAGCTCCTGGACCATGGATTAGTGTTAAAGCTTTCATTTCACTCGACTAATGCCGGGCTATAATGCTAGTTCAACATTATTTTTCGAGGACGATCCGAGAAGAAAAGAAGAAAGAAAAAAAAAGGTCAATCCTTCAGTCAGGTTCGAACTCACTTTAGAAATAATCTACGAAACTTTCGGAACCTTTCCCCTAATACATCAGTTCTTCCGCGTATTTCTGTCTGTTCAATTTTTATTTTAAGCGTCTTAAGTATGGTTTTGTTTGCTCAAGACCATTATGGACGCATTCCATAAGATCATTTTTTTAAATCATTTCTCCCCAAGCAAGATTTATTTTTGTGAGGAGGGAAAAATTGATTTAGCGATACAATTCTTATTAATTAACCATAACTGGATCTAGAATAGGTGGATTCTTACCTTTCTGAAGGTGCATAAGTGAATGTAATGAACCCAACTGGAATTGGAACTTTCATCTCCAATTAACAATTCCGAGCTATTATACATTGCACCACTCGCACACCCAAGTTTACCTGGTATGCAGAAGCGGTCACAAATCAGAGTACTGACCAAGCTCTACATTGCTTAACTTCAGTTATTGTAGAAGAACCGGCGTTTCAGCGTGATATGGCCATAAGCTAAGAAAAATAAATTAACAATCAATCATTCATTTAAGTGCCATACGTGATACACGTTTATGTGATCATGTCTCTTTCGAGACATGACTGACTGGGCAGAAGATTTTCCCGCAGTAGGTTGCCCTTACTTTCTACGGTAGACTGATTGCCAGCCAAAGCTATAGAACCCAAACTGTCCTGCTATTTAACCCATAACTGGAGGGAAGAGACGAATTAATACCTTTCCTAAAGATATTTGCGCGTAAGTGAACGCAACGAATTCAACTGGCATTCGAACTCGGCTCTCCGAATTCTCGTTCCTAGTCGATATTCACTGCACCACAACGTACAACCCACCAATCTAGTACTGCTCTTAAATTCATAATGTTTTGGTTCCGTAAAGGAAAGTTCCTCAGAACAATTATTATGAAAGTGTTTATGGAAAAGGCACAGGGAAAACTAGGTTACCGCAGTGGGAAAAAAAACTAAAGCAGAGATTCCGGGTCAGGACCAATAATATTGCAAATTTTTTTGAGTTTATCAAGAATTTCTACATGTATAGCAAAAACACCAGTCTAGGTTTTGTAGCAATATTCAAAGTATGACTAACTTATAAATGTATAAGATCGATTCTGTTGAGAAAAATTGACGAGCACAAAATAGTAAACCAACTTTCTTAGCAGTTGACTTAGCACTTGATTCAATATCATCTTTCCACGTCGTTTCAGCTGAAAATGTTAGTCCGAGAAAGCGCAATTCCAATCAAAGTTAAAAAAAAATTCTCTCATATATTAGAATTTCATCAACATTCAGGAATTTTTCATAATAATAATAATAATAATAATAATAATAATAATAATAATAATAATAATAATAAAAACCTACTAACATACATAGAAACAACAAAGGACTGGATGATACAATTAGTAAGGCAACATGAAGAAAGAAAGAAAAAATATTTAATAATAAAAGAAGGCAGTAAATACAAACAAGATTTACAGTTAGTAGATTCTGTAGAAAAGCAAAACAGAAGCCAAGAACCAACTATTGCGGCAAAAAATATGAAAATGAAAGCCAAAGATAAAACACTTGAACAGATGAAACAACGCTGGCAAGACAAACCTCTGCATGAGCAATATCCAGAACAAAACTCCAATAATCCCATCATAGCATCCAGTTCGAAAATACTATCGCGACGATAAATAAACGATATTGTGAATAGATTTTGGCAACAACTGCTTATAACCTTGCAAATGGGGCCAAATTAAAAATGCCCTCATGTCGAGTAACACAGCCTGCACAGACGGTCGTCAATTGATGATTTGTATTGCTTTTGATTTATTCACAGCCACTGACAATCCCTGGCCATGAATAAATGAAAGCATTAATGAATATATATATATATATATATATATATATATATATAGGTGTGTGTATGCGTGCATTGCTAATGATTTTCAGCATTAATGTAAATAATTTTGCTATAGAAATACATTGAAAAGTGAATGAAAAGAACTGTCACTTGTTAAGAATTAATGCAAGCGTTACTGACAAAATGGGGCTGGAATGGATTTAATGTGAATGTATTATTAATGATTTTATAATAAAAATCCATTTTGTAATAGGAAGGATTTGAAATTTAGGAAGAAAGCGATTGTTTGTGGACAGAAATTAATGCAGGCATTACCGACAGAATGTGGAACATTGTATGTATAATTTAAATGCATTACTAATGATTTTTCTATAGAAATTTATTAAAAATCAGAAAGCGAAATTTCGTCAATGATTATGAATCACCGACAGCGTTACCAATAGAATAGTCAATTGTGTGTATAATGTGAATGAATTGATAAGGGTTTTACATCGGAAAAGCATTGAAATTCATAAAGAAAGTTACTGTTAGTGGTGGGAATAATTGTAAGCATTACTCACTGAACGGGGCTCTTAGATCTCTTATATAAATGTTTAGTTAAAAGTTTTATTTTAAAAATACTAGCAGTATAGCCCGGCGTTGCTCGGGTGTAATGAAAGCTTTAAAACTAATCCATGGTCCTGGAGCTCAGACTAAAGAATATTTGAAATAATAAAATAATTGCGACAATTTACCAATCGCACCTAATATATATATATATATATATATATATATATATATATATATATTAATGCAGGTTTCATTGAATAATATAGACAAGTTTTGTCTATTAATTTTGTGTAGGATCCGTTCATACCGTCTGATATACTTGATGGACTTGATGGTGATGTCGTTGAAAGACAACAAAAAATCACAGTAATTGTTGATTTTTTTATCGGGCCTAAGCTTTCGGCTCACATAAGCCATTATCAAAGAGTAAATATTAACACACAGTAAACATAGAACATTTAAGCTATTAACAATAAAGAGAATTGAATTGAAAATATAAGTCCATCCCTACCGTGGCGGATGGCCAAAGACAGTGACAAAATAGTGATGTTGTGGTCCCTGGTCTGATTACAGACATTTGAGTACGTTATTGGAAATATCGAAATTGATTGTATTCAAACCAGGTTTAAATTATATATATATATATATATACTAGCAGTATAGCCCGGCATTGCTCGGGTGTAATGAAAACTTTAAAACTAATCCATGGTCTTTGAACTCAGACTTTTTGGAGGTTGGCACGAAAGACTAAAATACAATAGTTGTTTCCAGTTAAAGCGAAACCGTAGACTGAAAAAAAATGAATGGATGTAAATCAAATTTTGATTTCCTGGTATCGATATCAAATTTTCTGCACTATTGTAAGAACTGCGACCTTGAAACTTCTGAATATCGTTTCTTATGTCTTTGTCTATGAGTGTATCAAATTTGATTAAAATCGGACCACTCCTTCTATAACCTATGCAAGTGTTACTCACAGAAAAGCGTTATTATATGTAAAATATAAATGCTTTGTTTTGCTATAGAAATGCTTAAAAACCGGGAAAAATGGATTTTCACTGGTCAGATATTCATGTAAATGCTACTGATAAAACAAGGCTTTTATATGGATAATTTAAATGCTTTGATAATGTTTTTTTCTATAGAAATGCATCTAGAATCAGAAAAGATGATAATTTGCAATGGTTAAGAATTCATCTAAACCTTACTGATAGAATAAGGCTTTTATATGAATAATGTAGATTAATTGCTAATGGTTTTACTATCAAAATGTATTTTAAAAAATCTACCATTCTTCCGTGCATTGAAAACTGTTGCCATATATATTCGACAAAAACCTAAGGAGGATCTGCAATGTAATCGGTCATGATTTGGTAGCTCTCCTTCAGTCACTTTTTTACCGACTGGATGTGGCTTCCCTCTGTCTTTTCTACAAATATTTTCAAGGTTTCTGCTCTGAGGAGCGTCATTCCCTGGTGCTCCGTCCTCATGGATTTATTCGTGCATTTAGATTGGCATCTAAGTCACTCCCTTTTACCGTCAAAATAGGCAAATGTAACCATCACTTCTGCTATACAGTTTCTTTTCTCGCATTTCCCGCCTGTGAAACTCCCTTTCGCATGCTTGCTTCCCTGATAGCTATCATCCCCAAAGGTTTAAGTGAAACGTCAATTGCCATCTTCTGCCACCTCTCTCACAACCTTTCTTCGAAATAGCTGAACAGTTTTTTTTCTTTTCTCTCTTCCACTCCTCATTGTAAACCCCTGCGCACCAGTAGAAGTATTGCCTTGTTTGGGGTGAAACGATTATAAAGAAAATCAGGAAGAAATCGATTATCAATGTTTGGAAATTCATGTAGGCTAGGCCCTAATGATAGAATAAGAGTTTTATATGAAGAATGTAGATACATTGCTAATGGTTTTAGTATAGAAATGCATTCAAAATCAGGAAGAGAAGACCTGGTAATAGTTTGGAATTCCTGTAAAACTTATTGATAGAATAAGGCTTTTATATGAATAATTTAAATACATTGCTAATGGTTTTACTATAGAAAAGCATTTCACGGGGATACCAGAATCAAGCAGGTACAAAAATGTAAATACCTGGGAAGCGTTATAACAGAAGACGGAAAGTGCGACACAGAGATCCGAAGGCGAATTGGCATGGCGAAGGAAGCATTCCAGAAGTTGAGTAAAGTATTAAGAAACAGGACAATTTCGCTAGAAACTAGGAAGAGAGTACTGGATTGCTACGTGCTGTTCGTCCTTCAATATGGCATTGAATGCTGGACAATACCATCAAAGATGAAGGAAAAACTTGAAGCAACTGAAATGTGGTTCTACAGAAGGATGCTGCGAATATCATGGATCGAGCATGTGAGCAATGATGAGGTCTTGGAAATGATGAAAACAAAAAGGAAATTAATACTGAGCATCAGGAAGAGACAGCTGAAGTTCCTGGAAAACGCAATGCGGAAGGAGGGTTTGGAGAACCTGATACTAACAGGCCAGATAGAGAGAAAAAGAGACAGGGAAAAGCAACGGATAACATATTTGAAGGACCTAATCAGATGGATGACGGAACGAAGATTGCATGGTGTAACAGGAAAGGCGTGCTAAGAGCCACCAGAGATACGGAAAAGTGGAAAGCCATGATCGCCTACGTCTTGAAGGGACAAGGCACATAGAAGAAGAAGAAGAAAACAGTATATGTATAATAGAAAATTGAAAATCAGGAAAACATATTGCAAGTTGTCAGAAATTAATGCATGTTTTACCTGAATTTTAATTTTATATGAATAATTATTTTTCTTGAGTAATAATAATTAAAGGATTAATTTAAGGGATAAATTTAGTGTCAATTTCTTTCTCACGTGTTTACGTTTGGAATAATATTTAAAATTCCATAATCATATTTACAACTATTCAAATAACCGCCATTGCCATTGCCATTCTTTATATAATAATGAGAAAAACTTCATAAACAAAAACAATAAATAAATAAGCAAGAGAAGAAAACATTGCGTATCTCACGATCTGGCTTACCGGGAGATAGAGAATTTCGAACGCTGAGACAAGGAGACAAACAGATGATATTCGAGAGCTCAGTACCGTGAATGCATAACTGAACAGTCACCTCGAGCATTTCCTGGATAAACCACCACCAAGAGAACCTACAAAAGACTTCGCTCTCAGGAACTACTCGTGTCTCGGGGAAATTCCTCGTGTAAAACAACACGTTGAGATTCGGTTACTCTCAAATTGTTGCCTAAAAGCCGGGAAATCAAGACGAGAACAGATGAGTATAAGACATGGCAAATGTTCAGGATCTTAAAAGCCATTTCAGATAGAGGCCAAAAGTCAGACTAATCAAATGGCTTACTATATATATATATATATATATATATATATATATATATATATATATTAAGCCATTTGTTTAGTATATATATAGGCTTTTTTTTCTGCCTAATTTTAAATTTTAAGCTTTTCATGTTTAATTGGTTTTCTTTAATTTAATTCTTGATTTTAGCAGATATCTCTTGACAGTTCTTTCTTTCTTTCTTTCTTTCTTTCTTTCTTTCTTTCTCTTTCATCAGCCATATATTAGTCTGTCTACTTTCTTCCACTCTGCCATCCGTAAATTTGACTCCCATTGGCCATCTTGGTGTGACCAAAATTCAGACACTCGTGTTGTGTTGGAGTTCTGTTTTGTTTGAAATATTCTTAAAATAAGGCTTTTTTTTCTGCCTAATTTTAAATTTTAAGCTTTTCATGTTTAATTGGTTTTCTTTAATTTAATTCTTGATTTTAGCAGATATCTCTTGACTGGACTTTTACAAGTTAAAACTTAGTAATCCACCGCCATGTTTTTTTTTTTTTTTTCAATTGGTGTAGATAGATAGATCGATCACCCGGTTCACACTCCACCCATGTCTATTGAACAGGTTAAGAGGCTCATCCCTTGTTCCCTGTTTAGGATGTGGTTTCCGGCTTTCTCTTTCCCAATCTTCTCACTTTGTTTTCTTGTTTTTTTTTCAATTGGAGTAGATATATCTATCTATCGCCCGGTTCACACTCCACCCATGTCTATTGAACAGGTTCAGAGGCTCATCCTTTGTTCCCTGTTTAGGATATGGTTTCCAGCTTTCTCTTTTCCGATTTTTCACTATTACGTAGCCCCCTGCACATCAGTGGCGTTACCGCCTTGCTCGGGGTGATACGATTAAAAAAAATATAGTAAGCCATTTGATTATATATATTAAGCCATTTGTTTAGTATATATATATATAGTAAGCCATTTGTTTAGTATATATATATATATATATATATATATATATTCTTCATTTTAAACGAGTTATTGGCGACTTAGGTTTCTACCATGAGTGGTGTCTTCAGGCGATTTTCAATAACCGATTTTACCGTTTACCGTTTTTTTAAGATCGCTCACGTAACGGTGATTTTTTTTTAACGCTCACGTAACAGGGCATGTTTGAACGCACAATTTTTAAAATTACAAGAAATTATAACGTTTTCATTCATGGTAATATGAACCTAATAGGTATTTTTGGTATGGTTACACACTGAGTCATAATTTCTGTTCTTTCATTCAATAATTCATTTTTGTTTGGGAGTGGCATAATTGCTGACTTTTCTTTCTAGCATAGTTTAAATATTCTGCCACTGTTGTAAGGTTTGGCTATTTTCACTATACTCCCCGTTATGTCTGGGTCTTTTCCATATTTTAATTTCAATTTCCACGTGGCTAGCCAATTTTATACAATTTTTTTCTATTTTAAATATAAGGACAAATGAACGAAGTTGCAGAAAATAGTCAAATTCCTTACATTCACTTACGCACAAATACCCTTGGGAAAGGTATTAATCCGTCTCTTCCCTCCAATTATGGGTTAAATAACAGAACAGATTGGGTTCTATAGCCTTGGCTGGCAACCAGTCTACCGCAGAAAGCAACGGCAAACTACTGCGGGATAATCTTCTGCCCAGTTAGTCATGTCACTTTCCAGACATGATCGCCGAAAGCGTGTATCACGTATGGCACTTAACTGACTGACTGAATATAGTAGTTGAAAGCATGATTAAGACTTCTACTAAGCATAAAGTGGGGGATCAGTTTTATATTATAATGAAGTAGTAAACTGATCCCCCACTATTTACTATTTAATAATAAAATATAAAGAAGTGTAAAAACATCGTCGGTTAATCTGGGACCGTCTCATAGGTTCGGAGTGGGGGGGTATCATAGATTCGGAAGCGCCCGAAACAAATGCACCAGCCCTATACATACAGATGGTAAAAGAATGACAAAAAACAGTCAAATTCATTGCATTCTATTTGCTGATACAGTTAGGAAAGGCATGAATCCATCTCTTCTCTCCTCCCCCACCCCATTTATGAGAAAATATTAAAGCAGACTGGATTCCACAGCCTTATTTGGCAACCGGTCTAGGAGAAGGAAATTCTGAATTAAAAACCAGCTTGGAGAGGGTCAATAGCAAGACAGACTTAGTTATATAGTTATATAAAAATCGTCACAATAGATTGGGACAATATTTACACTAGACAATGTGCAAACACTTTGGAAAATATGTAAATAGACACTAGCCACCCAGCACGAGTTACAGAAATAGAAGATGTCACCATTCTATGGGATTACACTATCTACAGAGACAGTAAAATTGAAACAAATAGGCCGAATATTATTGTCAAAAACCAAAAAGAAAAAAATTGCTACTAATTGATATGATTTCCAGAAAATTGTAACATAGCAACCAAGGAATTAAAAAAAAAACATTAAAATATAAAGACCTGAAAACTGAAATAGAAAAAACTGTGAAAATTGAAAACAAGAATCGTACCAGTGATAGTAGGTGCACTTGGAATGATAAAAAATGGAACCAAACAACACATTGAAAAAAACTCTAGAAACCCCAACTTAAGAGATATACAAAAAATTGTCTTGTTAAGTACAGCCCACAAACTCAGGACAACTTTGTCTATGTAACGTTAGGGATATTATGTGAGATAGAAAACTCATTAAATATAGCCATAACAACACATATAATAACACTTGTTAGGTAGTGCGACCATAGCAGAAATCGAATCATGACGAAAATGAAAAAATAATAATATTAAAAATAATAATGAGATATCTCTGATATATATAATTAAAATAAAAGGTTCAGTCACTTACCGACCGCCGTAAGGTTGCCTCACTGTGTCTTTTTTATCAATATGTCCATGGTAATTGTTCGGATGAGGTTTTCGTTATGGTACCTAGACCTTTTTGAAGTTAAGCGCAGTACGAGACGAGCTTTGTTCGTACGCCAGCAAAAAGAGAAGTTCAAAATGCGAGCACCAGACCGGGAATTTAAATACCAAGGAAGTGTTCTAACAGAGGACGGAAAATGTAATACCGAGATCGCAAGGCGTATTGGGATGGCCAAGGACGTATTTCAAACGCTAAGCAGATTATTGAGATAATTTTTTTCAATCATTTCACCCCAAGCAAGGCATTCCACTGCCACTATAGCGCAGGGGGTTACATAGGGGAAGGTGCTGAGAGAGCGATTAGATATAGGAAAGGTCAGAAGGTGGGTGATAGACGAGTAAGGAGGTACATAGGAAGAGTGTTTGAGAGAATGGGTGCGAGTTAGTGTGTTAGGAGGTGTCTATTGACCTTACATTTAAACTCCTGGAGATTGTAGCTGTCGGGGAAACAAGTATGTGGAAGGGAATTCTACAGGCGGGAAGTGCGAGAAAAGAAGCTGTTGGAGTAGAAATTGCAGTTACATTTTATCGGTTTCACTGTAAAAGGGTGGGACCTAGTTGCTAATCTAGTATCTCGTGCAAATTCGTACCTAGGGAGCACCAGTGATCTAAGTTCATCGGAGCAGAAGCCGTGAAAGTATTTATAAAAGAGGCACAGGGAAGCCACGTCACGCCGGTAAGAGAGTGACTGCAGCCGGTCAGCCAAGTCGGTATCGACCACATTGCAGATTCTCCGTTGTATTTTGTCAAAAACCCCGAGGTGAATAGCAGGGGCACCCGACCAGGTGTGGCAGCAGTATTCAATACACGGGCGGATGGTAGATTTATATATGTGCAGGATAGACGCATACGGGAAAAACTTCCTGTCCCTGCACAGTGAAGCGACCTACTTGGCAGCGGATTTAGCAATGGATTCGATATAGTCATTCGACTGAAAAGAGCACTGGATTCTTATGGGATACCTGTTCTCCTTTATAGCAGCGAATGCTGGACAATCTCCTCAAAGTTGAGGAGATACTCGAAGCAACAGAAATGTAGTTCTACAGAAGGATGCTGAGAATACAATGGACCGAACATGGTTCAAGGTTTTTACGAGCAAAGGAAATTTATAGTTGACATCAGGAAGAAACAGATGAAGTTTCTTGGACACCTAATAAGGAAAGAGGACTTGGAGAATCTAATACTCACGGGACGGATAGATGGAAAGAGAGACAGGAGAAAGCAACACGAGATATACTTGCTGGGCTTGAGCAAGTGCAGGGTCTGGAAGAGATACCAAGAGGGAGATGTTAAGAGCGACAAGGGATAGGTGTAAGTGAATGTCCATTATCACTTACGTCCTGAAACGACACGACTCATAAAGAAGAAGTATTTTTTGAAGTTGTCAGTCAGTTAAGTGCCATACGTGATACACACTTTGGGAGTTCATGTTTCGAAAGAGACATCACTGGCTGGGCAGATGATTATCCTGCAGTAGGTTACCATTTCTTTCTGCGGTAGGCTGGTTACCAACCAAGGTTACAGAATCAAATCTGTCCTATTATTTGACTCATAGATAGAGTGGGAAGAAATTTATTATATAAGTAGTAATTAGTGGGGGATTAGTTGAATACTTCGTAATAATATAAAACTGATCCCTCACTTTATGTCCAGTAGAAGCCTTAATAATGTTTTTTTTACTATTATATCCAGTCAGTCAGTTAGGTGCCATACGTGATACACGCTTTAGGCAATCATGTTTCGAAAGAGACATGACTGACTGGACAAAAGATTATCCCGCAAAAGGTTGCCATTGCTTTCTGCGGTAGACTAATTGCCGACCAAGGTTATAGAATCCAATTTGTTCTATTATTTAACCCATAACTGGAGGGGAGAGACGGATTATTATCTTTCCCAAGGGTATTTGTGCGTAAGTGAATGCAAGGAATTCAACTAGGAATTCGAACTCGGCACCCAAATTTGTCGTTCTGAGTCGATATCCACTGTACCACAACGTACATCTTTTGATATTAAGATACAGAACATTAAGAATAATAGAAACATTAAACGTTCTCTTATCTTGTTCCTACTCTGTGTGTCATAGAGATTACGTAAGCTCTTTCGATATTTTAGAATAATTGGTCATTTTTAAAAACAATTGGCAAAAATTCTAAACAAACAGAAAATAATCGTGCATAAATTATACTAAGCAAACAATATATGCAAGAGAAAAATAGACAAAGCAACAGTAATGAAACATGAAAGTTCACAATTTTTTATTTGATTTGATTTTTGTTTTACGGTATATCAATCTTAATGGGGTATTTACAGCCGATATTTTTTTACAATAGATTTGTATGAATAGAATATGTATTTTTTGTAAGAAGGTTTGCAGATCAGGTTACACTGACGAATTTTTGTAAAAAGAGTTTTTGTCGAGACTCAAATGTATTGCTGTTATATATATATATATATCCTTCAAATTTTTGCCCGTAAAATTGTTTTCCTTCAAAGATATATTACTGATGATTTTTTTTCAAAATTCTATTACTGGTAAAATTTTTTCTTCAAAAATGTTTTGCTAGTAATATTTTTTTTCAAAAATATATTGCTGGTAATATTTTTCTTTATGATGTTCTCACTCGTCAGGTCTGGTTTGCAAACCATCCCTAACGAGTAAGGTGTCGTTACGAAACTTCGAAGTTAACATATATATATTTATACACTACCGGCCATAATTATTGAGTCACCCCGGTATTTTAAAAAGGGATGTATTTCATGCTACTTTTTCAGTATTTATTGCCAAGTGAATAATTGTAAATGAAAATAGAATGGTACTTTGGTTAATACTGCACAATAACTTGTGCATCAAATGAATTTATAAGTATTTAATAATAATCTATATTGTCGTTTCATCAACGGAAGAATGAAGAATGTTTAGGGTAATTCGGACGAAGTCATCTTTGCTTCCTTGCCTTGTAAAATTTTGCAAAGTATTAATAACAAAAGAACCATTCTATTTTCATTTCGAATTATCCACTTGGCAATAAATACTAAAAATAGTATGGAATATATCATTTCTTTAAAAAAACTGGGGTGTCCTAATTACGCCCAGTAGTATATATATATATATATATATATATATATATATATATATATATATAATTTATGACATAAATATGTTATAATATCACTACAAAAGTGGCCATTTTGATTCGATATTATTCGTGTCTTATCAAGTGACTTATATATATATATATATATATATATATATATATATATATATATAAGACACTTGATAATATATATATATATATATATATATCCAAGACACTTGATAATTGGAGTAGATAGATCTATCTATCGCCCGGTTCACACTCCACCCACGTATATTGAACAGGTTAAGAGGCTCATCCCTTGTTCCCTGTTTAGGATGTGGTTTCCGGCTTTTTCTTTTCAAATCTTCTCACTTTGTTTTTTTTTTTCAATTGGAGTAGACAGACTAAACTATCGCCCAGTTCACACTCCACCCACGTCTATTGAACAGGTTAAGAGGCTCATCCCTCGTTCCTTGCTTAGGATGTGGTTTCCGGCTTTATCTTTTCCAATCTTTTCACTATTACGTAGCCCCCTGCACATCAGTGGCGTTACCGCCTTGCTCGGAGTGATACGATTATATATATATATATATATATATATATATATATATATATAATAATATTTTTATTATAAATGTTTATGATAATTTTTTTTAGTTTATGAACAACACGTTTGTTACCACATCCAGCCAATTAAGGGAGTGGTTGTAGAATTCAAAGGTTTGAATTTATCAAGGTTTAAAGTACTTCAATCTTTTGAACCCCTTCCTTATGTGACTAGAAATGGTAAATAATGTGTTGTTTCTAAAGTTATCAAATTATGAAGTTCCTACATATGTATATCAATTCCTGAAAGTAAAATAGTTCCCTGTCTGAAGGTGTGCCAACAATAAATACCGAAACACGACAGCTCTTGTGTTACAGTAAACTTTTTTTTTATTATAAACACTTATAATGAAATATTACTATAAATATTGCCCTACTAAATATCGTGAACTTTTCAATAAATACTACGAACAGTGGATTGTTAACCCATTTGTTTTTCCTTTTCTTAATATATATATATATATATATATATATATATATATATATATATATATATATATACATGGATGAATCACTAATTGAATTTTACTTTTAGTTTATTAGCTGATAAAATATAGGTGTGTGCTTTACGACGGTGTGTGCTATTCAGCGTGGACAGTAGTAGTTTTCTTTGTTGTTTTAATAATACTGAGTCTCGAAAAGTGTTCAAGATTCAAAGAACATCAAAGAAACTTTATACTTTTATGTTTTGAATGTCATTGTTGCAAAAATACTCGATATGTAATCAATATTGACCAACTGGTCAGGCTCTATTGTTTAATCGCGTCGATTGGCGCTTGAAAGACTATTTGATTTCTACCACATTTAGTTCTCAATATTTATTCATGTCTCTCATTTAACACCAAATGTGACACAAGGGATAAAAACCGCAATTTTCCTCACAGACAATATATATATATTTCTAAACATATACTGTTAAATATAAGAGACAATGAATGCCTATTATGTTTAATCATGAGCCGTTCTAAACGTCGTATTTTGGGTTTAATTTCAGTTGAAAATAAAGACAAAAATTCTCCAAAATTTGGCTAATTTTTTTATTAATTTGGTTCTAAGCTTTCGGCTCACATGAGCCATCTTCAGAGAGGTTATTAAGACGGTAACACAATAACATCCACCATCACCGACGATTTGATTTTGTGTTGACATAAAACTCCGCTAGGCAACGGCAATAGTTACCAAAAAATAACAAACGCAGTTCTCAAATTTGCAATGCGGTTCTGTGACGTCACACTACGTGATAGCGCGAAATGACAACAGAACCATGTATTCAAATGCAATGTAATGTGTTATGTCCGGATTTAAAGGTGATTTTATTAAGTGTTTGTTGTTTAGATTTGATGTACATGGCCTCCAATATCTGAAGGTCTTTTTACTGTAATATAGTAATATTAATATAGTCATCCGCAGACAGATCTGTTTTTTATATATAGTTATTATTAACCTGTTATTGGTCAGTATTATATTAGACCAGTATAAAGTTGCATTGAAAATTGCTCAATACATATATAATGTAGAGCTTTTAAATATTTTCATTTGGAAGTCAGTCGATAACGCACTCATAGTTTCCACATTTCGGTATCTTCAAGCGAATTGTCTTAGTTGATATAAACCGCCTGAAGATATGGAAAGGTTGAAACTATGGTAACGTAATCGACTGACTTCCAAATATATATATATATATATATATATATATATATATATATATATATATATATGAGAGTTTAATTGTGATAATGTTTAGCGGCGAAGTTGTTGTTTTTCAGTGTTTTTACTGATAAAATGTAATTTGGCAAGCAGGTTTTTATCGTAAAGTGCTCGATATCGGGGTGGAGAAAAAGTGTTGATAAGAACAAAGTGTTTGTCTATTTAAATGGGCAGATTCATACCGACTTCGAAGTTTCGTGAAGACACCGTTATGATGTTCTCACTTCGCAAATAGCCCTGACCAGCACGCATTCATACATTTAAGGTTGTAGCTGGCTGGCACAAAGAACATTCTAGTGAAATAGAACATCTTATCTGGCCACCACAGTCCGCAGATTTCAACACCATTGAACATTTACGGTTCAATTTAGAAAAAACAAGTGAGGAGTCGATATCCTCCACCATCATCATTGAAAGAATTGGAAACTGTTTTAGCTGAAGAATGGATAAATATTCCTCTGAGACGATCCCACGCAGACTTTAAGCTTTAATTACTGGCAAATGCGCCCCTACTCCAGAGTGAAATGAATTTGCTTGAAATTTGGAGATGCTTTTTTGTTCACTTCCCTATATATATATATATATAAAGTGTATATTATGTTTCGACATTGAAAGGACAATATCTCATCGAGAAGGAGAAAGAAGACATTTAATGCAAACCAGTTGGCCATGAGGCTAGCAACTCCATCACTTAAAAAGAATTGTTGCTAAGAAAACCGCAGAGGTATAGAACAGGTATAAATCCAACCCAGCTATTTTTTAGAAATCGAGTTCGAACCGCAAGATAATAAAGCCACTGAGACACAAGGGATTACAGTGTGTGCAAGAATAAATGACTTCTTGATACTTGTCGATAGGTCCACATGTAAAAAAAATAAAAATAAAAATAATGGAAGCATTATTAACAAAAGAGAAAAAAGCCAGCACTAAATAATATCAACGATGAACATGGCCACAGTGTTCTGACCGTATTTGGAAAATAAAACATTCCTGTAACTATAAATAGATACATAAAACTATCAATATATTCAGTTAAAAGTAGAATAAAATTAATTGTTGATAATGCCTTAAAGTTTGGCTGAAAGCAGTTGAATAAATAAAAAATTCAGACTATTTTTATCAAACGTATGTACTGAAAAAAAACCCAAAAAAACAAAAGCAAAAAAAAAAAGCATAAAATCACATTAAAGATCATGTAATCTCAACCACAGTACCTTGTCTGGCATTTTTAAAGAAAGATTGAGTGCTGCCTAAATACAATATATATATATATATAACAGGAAAACCTTTAAACAAAGGGGAGAATGAATAATCGCTTCATCTAAAAAATATAAAGGAATAAAGTATCAAACTTTTAAAATATGCAGTCATAATCATGTGCATTGTGGTGCAGTGGATATCGGCTTTGATCAAGAAATCGGAGAACTGAGTTCGAATTCCAGTTGAATTCCTTGCATTCGACATACACTAGAAATACACTTGAGAAAAGATATTAATCCATCTGTTTTTCCTCCAGCTATGGGTTAAATTGCAGAACAAATTGGGTTCTATAGTCTTGGTTGGCAAACAGTCTACCGCAGAAACTAACTTCAACCTACAGAGGGAAAATATTCTGCCCAGTCCGTGATGTCGCTTTCAAAACATGATCACCCAAGCGTGTATCACGTATGGTAATTGACTGACTGAATCATAATCCTTTTGCTTTTAGCGGTCAAGGCTTCAAAAAGCTGACCAATCCCCTACTTTTTGACCATGCGAGGAATTTTAATGAAATATTTTCAATGGGGTTATATTTTATGTTAGAATAGTTATTCATTGTTAAACTATTGTTTGACGAGCCTGGAAATGTAGGGTCAACCGATACAAGAAGAGTAACTTTTCGTTAAAATTCAAGTCGACTTATACACGAATACATACTATCTCATTTTTGTTTTTAGTTTTTTACTCTCACATTTCTTACTTTCTTTTTTCTTCACTCTTTTTTCTTTTTTCCCGCCTCGTAATTCCTTAGCAATTCATTCCATTTAATCACCTGTTTAATATATCTATCCTAACCGTCAAATCGGTGTTAATGACAACGACTGCTACTACCGCCACTATCTTCTCTCCATTTTGAACTTATCTCACTAACCTTCTTATGCATTCCTATTTATCCATCCAGATTTCTCCCGCGCCTAATTCACTATCCAATTGTATCCAAGTGCTTTCTCGTTGCCATGGCAACAATATTGAAATAATCGAAGATGGATGTAGATTGACGGCGCATGCGTCAACAGACAGCACGACCTTTGTAAAATGGCCGACATTTTAATCTTATTTGAATTTTCACTAAGCAGACGATCCTGAAAAAGGACTTAGCCATCTTGTTTTTTTATGTATTTAAATGCAAATATTTTTTTAAAAAGTTTGTAACTTAAGATTACCGTTTGTATCACACAACGAGTTTGATCATGTCACAATCGAAACTGTTTCATTTTGATACCCTTATAAAAGGCTATTACGTCCGGAAAATACCAGATACGTTAAGCCGTTTATTTTATTAAATTATGGAGTTGGGTTTGTTGTAAAAAAAACAAAATAAATTGTAAATTTATTTTTCAGTGATTTTACAATGTTATCAGTTCCGTTTTATTTTATTTCTGTACTTGTAACTTGTAAAGAAGTCACGTTCTGGTCAGTTGTCCTGTCTATTAGGAGTTAAAACAGCTGCAATTTTTTGCTGACATAATTTAAAAATTTCAAGAAAGAATAGGGAAGCTTGCTATTTTTTCAGCCGTATGTGGTCTTTATTCGGTGACACTGAAAAGTGTCATGAAAAATATGTCATAAAGTTACGACAGAAAAAAAGTTCAAATTGTGAGTAAAAAAAACATAAAGAAAATAAATAATATTTTGATTTAAAAGAGGTTGTTTTTAAATTAAAAAAATAATTTATTTAATATATCTTATATACCCAATGCACATTAAGAAATAAATTAAATTTAAAATTTCAGCGTTTCCTCTCTTTCGTACGCATGCATAGTCACATCAACGTAACAGTGTGATTTTTAAAATATCGGTTGCGTAGATAAGAAAGTGGTAGAAGAAAGCTAGAAGAAAAGACTAACTATCAACCGCAAGAAGACTGAAAATATAGCAAGAGAAAAACCTCAAAATTCGAGTTACGAAATGGGGATATAAACATTAAACAAGTGCAGAAGTTTGAATCACTTCAAAGGGTATTAACAGAGGAGGAAAATGCAGCAGCAACAAGATCTGCCCTAGTGGGGAGGTACCGAATACATAGAGTGATTATGCTGGCTAGCAGTTCACTAGCAGTGTATCTACTTCAAGCAGCGTGCGAGTCTTGTGTTTGTTGATATACTATTATTCCCAACCTCCGTTTTGGTGATTGCCCACTCAGTAAACTTTTACGGTTACAGCAGTTACTCTTTTTAGGGTTCTCATGTCATTAAAAACGGCACTTTCTCAGATCAGAAAAGCAAATATAGTAAAGTTAATACTAACAGTTTCATTATAAGGAAATATGTCAATTTCACTGATTCGATATCCAATTTCGTTTTTTTTTTTTAATTCTTTCTCTTAGAACAGACGAATGAGCGTTGTGGTTCAGTGAATATCGGCTCGGAACGAGAAATCGGCGAGCCGAGTTCGAATTCCAGTTGAATTCCTGGCATTCACTTACGCACAAATACCCTTGGGAAAAGTATTAACTCGTTTCTTTCTTCCAGTTATGGGTTAAATAATAGAACAGATTGGGTTCTATAGCCTTGGCTGGCAACTAGTCTACAGCAGAAAACAATGGCAACCTACTGCGGGATAATCATCCGCCCGGTCAGTCATGTCTCTTTCTAGACATGATCGCCCAAGTGTGCATCACGTATGGCACTTTACTGACTGACACTTAGAACAAGTTTTAAGGAAAATAGGCGCTTCAAGTTCAGTAGCTGTTATCACACTATCCACTAACCATGGCTGCTTCATTTCTAAATTTTTATTTGTAATTGTGTAGGTTGCCGACATCTTGATTATGTCTTTATTTTCTCTTCAAGTTTCATGTTTATATAATTTTCAGTCTTTCCGCCATTTTTCTATTTCATTCAGTCTGACTGCGCTTGCGTGTTTCATAATGAAATGTCAATTGTTTGTCCCATCACACAAATATACATTCTTCGATTTGCTTTTGATTGTAAACACTTTTTAGACGTGTCCGTGTGTGTAGGTGAATATGCCAGCATGCGTGTGCTTTGCATTTACCCCCCCCCCCCCCCGTTTAAACATATCAGAGTGATGAATAAGATTTCTGCGGTCATGTCCTGTCGTCATTTTACAAAGGCGAATGCAAATATTAGAGGTAATTTGTGACTTAACAAATGCTTGTTGCTCTGTTTCGTATCATTCACTTCGCTCTGGTTAATAATTCCAGCAGAAAGCAAACGTCAACATGTACACACACACACACGCACACAATAACTCTCATAGACATTGACGCACACTCATGCACAGGCACATAGATACAAGCTCACACAAAAACACTATATATATATATATATATATATATATATATATATATATATAAATTCGTCATCTACATACAAGCCTGTTTCGCTGTATCACTGGTCAGAAGTGTGGCTAGACATCAACTTGCTTCTAGCCGGGAATCGAAATTCGACCAATTTGGTGTCACTCGGTGTCGCTAACTCCTAAGGCGCATGGAATCAGAGAAGGGAAATTTTAGCGTGTTATATATAAGCGGTGTATACACATGCCAGTCACCAAAAAGCTCAATTCATTGCAGAAGAGTAATGCGTAAATCACAGAAGTGGTATCTGTTTTTTTATAATGTTCTTCTCTAGAGGGCTCAGTCGTAATGAGAGCATAAGACGAATAGAATAAGTAAAGAAGAAGTAGGAAAAAAGTGTTTTTAATCTATCATGTTTAATTTTAACAAGCTTCTTCAGAGATTCATTAAAGACGAATGATTTAAATATAGGATGTTTCTTGTGGTACAGTGGATATCGGCTCGGAACGAGAAATCGGGGAGCCGAGTTCGAATTCCAGCCGAATTCATTGCATTCCCGGAATATCATCGAAAATGAGGACAAAACTGGAAGCAGCGGAAATGTGGTTCTACAGAAAGATGCTGCGGATATCATGGACTGAGCATGCAAGCAATGATGAGGTGTTGGAAAGAATGGCAACAAAGAGGAAATTGATACTGAGCATCAGGAAGAGACAACTGAAGTTCCTGGGACACGCAATGAGGAAGGAAAGCCTGGAGAACCTGATACTGACAGGCCAGATGGAAGGAAAGAGAGACAGAGGAAGGCAGCGGATAACATATTTGCAGGGCCTGATCGGGTGGTTGACAGAACGGGGTTGACAGGAGTAACGGGAACAAACATACTAGGAGCCACAAGGGATATGGAGACGTGGAGAGCCATGATCGCCTACGCCCTGAAAGGACAGGGCACATAGAAAAAGAAGAACACAATTTTTGATTTTTCGATTTGCTCAATGATTTTTGAAACACTCCCAATCTCTTTCCTCTCCATCCCCTCTTTTTCCCTACCTCATATCTTTTCTTTCTCTCTCTCTCTCTCTTTCTCTCTCTGTCTCTCTCTCTCTCTATCTATATATATATATATAATTCAAGAAGTATTAGGAGGATTTGAACAATTATTAAGTAAATCATCGAGCTTTATATTCATATATATATATTCATATATATATATCGAGCTTTATATTCATATACATATATATATATATATATATATATATATATATATATATATATATATGAAACGGTTATCGTATAAATTAAAATGCTTCAATTTTTTTATTCTTTTCAGTCAAAATTTATATATATATATATATATATAATTCATTTTTATCTTATTTTTATTCAGAAAAAACATAATAACCACGTCATTGCTTTAATAGTTTGAAGATTATATTGAACCGGAAGAACATTTAGCGATTTCCGTTTTCCTCTTCATTTGTCTTTTCATACTTCCGTTTTCCCTTCTCCCGCCTCTTCCAACCATTTCCATTTGTCCTCTCTTTTTTTTTCTTTGTATTTTCTCCTTTCTTTTATATTTTTTCTTTCATCTTCTTCACCGCTGTTTTTTAATTTTTCTACTCTCCAATGTCTTCTTGATTATCTTTTACGCACAAGGATTCAGCCCTATCGTTTTTGTTTTTTTTTTCGTTTTTTTTTTTCTTCTTCTGTCAGTCATTTAGGGTTTTCTTCTCGGCGTTTGGAATAATGCATGATATGCGGGCGGATTTGCGAAAGATAAAGTCCGCTACAAATGTCAAATTGTAGACTCAATCAAAGAAGAATCTAAGAATAAAAAATAAAAAAATAAAATAAATTAAAGTCTTAAATGGAAGATTGCGTGGTAAGATTGTATGAAATGAGAATGAAGTAAACACAATGTTTGATGCCACCATTATATTTTGTCAAGGTGCCTTGCTGTGGTGCTGACTTCATTATTTGTAACTGGGACATTCTTATTGCTTCTCAGCAGATAAATTGATAAAAGTAAGAAAAATACAAGAGACAGTAATAAACACACACGCACGCAGACACATATCATACATATATATTTATATATACAGAAGCTTCATAAATAATTTTACACATTTTTGGCGGGGAGGTCTTCACACCATAGAAAGGATAAAAGTCCATACAATCATATGTTTACAAATCCTTCTTTTTTCAGCCATTAAGTTAATCAATGTTCGATCAGAGATACAATAAAAAAAACTTTTACAAACTTTAAATACTCCACCATTGTTAAACGGGACACTTAGCTCACTACTACTCACGTTAAACGTCGAAGACAGACTCGTCGCAGCAAATATACAAGAATGACAAATGTTACCTAATCTAGATGGAAATACAAAGAACTTTCGGACCTATGTTTATGTTTTTGTCTTTGTATTTTGTCTTTGTTTTGTTGTTAGGAACCCGCCCATAATGTTTGTAAAAATATCTTCTATACACTCTGTATGTTATATATACAGATTTCACTAAAAATGACAGACAAGGTATTATCATTAAGTATTTTATATAATTTTTCATGTGTTCGTATAATTTTTTTCTATGCGGGACTTAAATTATAGGCCATATCTGGTCAGGTGCCCCTGCTATTCTCTTCGGGCTTCTCGACAAAGTACAACGGAGAGTCTGTAATGTGATCGATACCGACTTGGCAGACAGTCTGCAGCCTCTCTCTCACCGGCGCGACGTGGCTTCCCTGTGTCTCTTCTATAAATACTTTCACGGCTTCTGCTCCGCTGAACTTAGATCACTGGTGCCCCCTAGGTTCGAATTTGCACGAGATACTAGATTAGCAACTAGATCCCACCCTTTTACAGTGAAACCGATAAAATGCAACGGCAACTTCTACTCCAACAGTTTCTTTTCTCGTACTTCCCGACTGTGGAATTCCCTTCCACATGACTGCTTCCCCGACGGCTACAATCTCCAGGAGTTTAAATGTAAGGTCAATAGACACCTCCTAACACACTAACTCGCATCCATTCTTTCAAACACTCTTCCCATCTACCCAACCCCCAGCCGCACTTCCCGCCTGTGGAACTCGCTCCCGTATTCTTGCTTTCCTGACAGCTACAACCTCCAGAAATTTAAATGCAAATTCAATACTCATCTACTAACCACTGGACTCTAGCTCTCTCCCCACCCCTGTATAACCCTCCCTTTCTCTCCACCTATGTATCTCTCATCGCACCTGCTTTCTCAGCTTTCTATTCTCATTTCTAACTAGTTTTTAACCCCTAACTCTTTTCTAATTAATCTTTTTACAGTTATGTAGCCCCCTGCACATCAGTGGCATTTCCGCCTTGCTCGGGGTGAAATGATTAAAAAAAAAAAATCTATCACCCTACTTTTGACATTTCCTATATCTAACCACTCTTTCTCTTTACCTTCCCCTATGTAGCCCCATGCGCAATAGTCGCAGTGGAATGCCTTGCTTGGGGTGAAATGATTAAAAAAAAATGAGAATTGTCCAAAGGTTTTGTACTTCCAAGTTCCACCCGATGTCATTTAAACAAACATCAACATCGTCCAGGATCTATCCGTGTTATATTTTTTGATAATACAGACATAATAGCATTATCCACACACAAAAGAAGATTAAAAACAATGGCGTTTGAGTTTGAGTCTTGTTTAACGACATATCAACACCTTTATGGGTTATTTAATGCCAAAAATGTGGGGTTTGAAGGTATTTTTTTAATGTTCAGTTATAGTGAGAAGATTGATTTAGTCGGTTTCAGTTGGAATTTTCTTTGGCCTATCAACCTCTGTGGGTTATTTAATGCCAAAAAGGTGGGGTTTTAAAGTATTTTTTTTTATAATGTTCGGTTATAGTGAAGAGGTTGATATAGTCAGATTTTAATGAAACTTTTTTGTTTTTATTCTTCTTTATTTTAGAAAACTGAAAATGTCTTCTAGTTTTGCATTCAAAAATGTTTTGCTGAGAATAATTTTTTTCCTTCAAAAATGTGTTGTGGTCATAATTTTTTCTTCAAAAATGTATTATTGGTAATATTTTTCTTTCAAAAATGTACATTTTTCTATAAAAGTGTATTTTTATACTTTCATAGTGTCAATAGTGTCAATAGTCATAGTGTTTTGACACCAGCTTGGGTGAGGTGGACTATTTGCCTATAGCTGGGACTTTAACAAGTGCTACCACTCCGGGTCAGAGTGAACCTGGGAACAACAGCAATTAAGAGGTGGTTCCATGCTCCTCACAACTACCCAGTAAGAGGTCTTGCTGCCGAATGCAGTTTACCGTCATACCCAGGACCTTAAAAACAATGGCGGCATTACGAATAAAAAAGAGAAATTCTACACTTAATAACATCAATAATGAACACGGTAACACTTCTTGATTAACTCGCTACTACACAAGCTAAACGTTGAAGACAGACTAGTCACAGATGTACACAATTAACAAATGTAACATAGTCTGCATATCAATCACATCGCCATCTACCGTTAACTTTCTTTAAACTTAACAAAAAAACAAAAAAACGAAGGATCTGTGGATATACAGGGTGTACATAAAGTTCGTTTGCACTTTAAAAATCACAAATACAAATAAAATTATAAACTTTTTAAAGTGCATACGCACTTTATGGACACCCTGTATGTTAATATGGACTTTAGTTCTTGTTTTGGTGTGAGAAACCCTCCCCCAAATTTTTTTAAAGTATTTCAGATACACCCTGTATATATAATTGTGTATTTATTTCATACAAGTTTCGTTAGAAACAATTAACAAGGTATATTCGGACAATTTCTACATAACATACACCCAGAAATGAAAAATGTTATAAGCTACCAAACTCCATCCGCAATATACCCGTTGACAGTACAAATATCATAGCATCATTCACATGTATCAGTTAAGTATCATACGTAATACACACTTAGGCGATCATGTCTCGAAAGAGACACGACTGACTAGGAAGAAGATTTTTATTCAGTAGGTTGCCGTTACTTTCTGCGGTAGACTGGTTTCTAACCAATACTCTAGAACCCAATCAATCCAGCTATTTAACCCATAGCTGGAGAGAGAAGCGACGAGTTCATTCTTTTCCAAAAGGTATTTGCGCGTCTGGGAATGCATTAACTTCAACTCAAATTCGAACTCGGCTCACCGATTTCTCGTTCCGAGCCAATATTCTTCTTTCTTTTTACCATTTGTTTTTGTTAAATATATTTATTCTGTTTTTTATCTATGCGTTTTTGCTATAATTACGCCATTATAATTTATTTTTCTTTCTTTTATTTTTTAATCTTCTTTAACTTAAATCAATCAATCATTCCTTCTTTCTTTCACGTACTGTTCGAATTTTTTTCTTTACACATCCCTTAGTTTCTTTCTTTCAATCCACAGATATATTTTCTTTTCCAATAATTCATTTTTCTACTTTCATACCTTTTCACGTTTTTTCTATCTCTCATGAACTACAAATTTTATTTATTATCAACAATAGCTGAACTAACGGACATTTAAATATTAACTATGTTGCTAATTGTACTTTGTGTTGTAATTGTTGTTATTCAAAATATTCTGTTCCATATAATTTTATTTCATAGTTTCCTTAGTTAAGCCTCTTTATCCAGAAAGGAAATACAAATATAGCGTTTTATCAAACGAAGCCATCGAATTAAACTTATTTGAAAATGCCAGGGTTTAATCATTAGCTAAAGATGTCATTTAAATAAATAAAAAAAATAAAAAAATAACATATATGTTTTAAAATAGAAGACATTCAATACATGAATACAGCCTCATTATATATACGCACATACATACGATATGGAAAAACATTTATAAGAACCTACGCAAACCCACTTATTCAATATGGCGATCTCCTAATACAATGACGCCTGAAAATACTTAGCGCATGCGTACAGGATTATATTAGAGTTCCTGTTTTTAAAGTCATTGGAGGAAATACAAAAGCAAGCAAGAAGAAAAACAAGGACAGAAAGAATGAACGAAAGGAAAAAAATGGATTTATTACTTCACAGGATTTGGGGATGAAATGCTTATAACTATAATTTTTAAAACAAAAATTGTAATGGGGAAGAAATATGTAGAAGACGAATAAGAATTTCTCTGTTTAAAATCGTAATTTGAGTTGTGAAAATAAAAGGAAAATAATTTTAACGAAGATTAGAGAATGAATCGAAAATAAAATATATCTTGAAGAAGTTTAAAAAACAAATGATCATTTCTTATTTTCTTTAGTAATTTACAAGCAAACCAACATGAATTAATCAAATAGAGAAAGCGAACAAACGTACTTTTGTCAGTATTTTGGTTGGGTGAGGAGTTAAAACCTTTATAAGCTTCAGTATTTGTCTATACATCAGAGGTAGTATTTACATTATTTACATTGTTTGGACTGTTATCCGAATTTTTGTTGCCATGTTTACGATATTTCTTCAAATGATAGGAATTTTGAACCGAACCCTTTATTTCAATCACTGGGGTAGACTGTCATCGATTCCACTTCCGGATGAAATGTACTTATCTCCCTTTAACTCAACTCTCTAAGTTATCTATTAAGCGCTACTGTAGCCAGGTATTGAACTCACAACTCTTTGGGTCAAGTTACTGGAACTAGCCAACGACTATATTCTTTGAGCCATGTGTCCTTGAAGACACATGGCCTAGTATGAATTTTTGGGACAAATAAACCTAATGTATTAGAAACCTTTTTTTTTTATCAGAGCTCATATTGCAAACTTTCAAGCTAATGATTTTCCTTAGCATTTCGTATTACTGGTTTCCATATTGTATTCATTTCTATGCTTGGCCGGCTTAGGAGATTTTTTTGGCCTAGCATATGCGCTGATTTCTTAAGTTTAAGTTTATGTAGTTTCCAGTGGTGTTCTCTATCAATTATTTCAGCTTCATCTCATAAGAGGTGATGATCCTCTTTCTCCCTCTATATGTGGTCAGCTATACCTGATTTACGGCCTTGTGATGTTCTTACAGCCTTACCTTAAGGAGGCGACCCGTTTCTTCTTTATATTTCTTTCCACAGTTAAATGGAATTTACACAGTCCTTGGTCATGTTCTCATTTATTGGAGGTGTTACTTGGGAGAGGTATCTGCGAAGTGTAGAACCACTTTTGAAGGTCGTTCTGATGTTTCATAGACCACAGCTTCTTTGTGCTTTTCTTCAGTAACCCGTTCACACAGAGTAGACAGACCGAGGCTGTTTTCTGAGAATCGCACCCTTCTTTCCACATTTCGTTGGAGCTCTTGGTATGTACACTGGGTAGTTGTTTCGTTGTATGCCGACTATTTCCTGTTTATATGTCTCTAAGTCGCCGCTTATGACTTTTGCTCTATGTTGCAAGCAGAGAACGATCTCCTTCCTTTTTAAGCTTGGTATTCTAGTCGGCTTACTTGTTTCTTTCCGTCCTCATTGATGAAGATTAAGGATCACGGGCATTTGCGCTAATGTTTTACAATCTTACCTCTCGCGCGTGCCACGGCCGTGCGCTACGTCAGCATTGTCCTTGTTCCATCTCAGATGTCATCAGTCCAGCATCGACTTGGTCTTTCCCTCGATCTCTTGCCATGGACACGGGTGTGGAGGTTCTGGACCCTAATGACACAAGCAAAAGTATTGCAGTTTTTGATTCCTTATAATCGGAACTAACTGCCTCTCCATTCCTATTCTTTCAAGACCAGCTTGTTTGTTTTGTGGTCCGTCCAACTGATGCCTGCCTTTAGCATGTTGCTTCGAAAAACATCAGTTTGTTAGCATCGGCGGCATTGAGAGTTAATGTTTCGCAGTGATATGTCGCCCTATTGTCTTCAAGAGCTTCGACAATGCTTTTACGAACAGCGCGGTAATTTCACAGATTAAGAGGGCTCAGTATAGATGTTGCACCTAGCCCTGCTCTCATGATTACTATTTGCTGTTTGATCTATAATGGTTCCTAATTATTTCAATTTTTTCATTTGTGTCACTCCTCGTCTCTTGATGTTCAACTGCGATGGTTCCAATGCGGCCGCTAGAAGCTACGTCTTCCGGTTCCTAACCACTGTATTTTAGTTTCCGTGCTTATATTTTTATCTTTTTACAATACTTAAATCGCGACATTTTATGGCCTCCATCGAGTATATGGCGTATTTTGAAATATCGAAAATTTACCTGAGGTGGATTCCGTTTTCTCTTAAACAGTAAAATTAATTTTTAAATAAAAATATATATTAAAATGCGGGTAGATTAAATTGTTTGTTTTTGAGGCTTAACGACCTATCAATCCTTATGGGATCATTTTAAGGTCATAACCAATTATTTTTGGGTAAGGTTATTTTATTTTTACAACGTTTTTATTTTTCACGATTCATTGGGATTTGTTTTTAAGAGCAGGGTCCCCAAGTCCTACCCTTGTTATTTAACCCATAATTGGAGGGAATGGACGGATTAATACCTTTCCCAAGGGTACCAGTGCTTAAGTGAATGCAGGGTATTCAACTGGAATTCGAACTCGGCTCACCGATTTCTCTTTCCGAGCCGGTATCCACTGCACCACAATGCACATCCGTCACTATACGCTTACAGCACCTGGTATTCCCAAGCGGTCACCTATCTAAGTACTGACCAGGCTCAACGTTGTTTAACTTCGGTGATTGAGCGAGAACCGGTGTATTGAACGTGATAGGCCGTAAGCCGTAGATTAAATTAATGTCGTGTGATTCATAACTATTCATAGTAAGGGAGTGAGAAGACAAGAGACAAATATATAGACAAACGTATTAATGATTATACGTGAGTGTTTTTTTTTATCACAATGCTTTAAACGCTGGTGCAATGGATATCGGCTCGGAACGTGAAATTGGAGAGCCGAGTTCGAATTCCATTTGAATTAAATGCATTCACTTACGCGCAAGTACCCTTAGAAAAGGTAAGAAGGATCAGCAATGTTATTGGTCCTGCCCTGGCACCTCGGCTTCAGTCCCTTTCCCACTGCTGGAACCTAGTTTTTCAGTACCTTTTCCATGAACACTTTCATTGTAATTGTTCTGAGGAACTTTCCTCGATGGAACCATAGCTTTATGAATTTAAGTGCAGTACCAGATTGGTAGGATGTACATTGCGGTGCAGTGGATAACGACTAAGAACGAGAAATCGGAGTGCCGAGTTCGAATTCCAGTTGACTTCGTTGCATTCACATTCGCGCAAATACCCTTAGGAAAGGTATTAATCCGTCTATTCAGTCCAGCTATGGCTTAAATAACAGGACAGATGGAGCCTTGATGGCAACCAGTCCACCGCAAAAAGTAATGGCAATCTACCGCGGGGAAATCTTCTGCCCAGTTAGTTATGTCTCTTTCGAGACATGATCATCCAATCGTTTATCACGTATGGAAAATATCAAATATTTACCTGAAGTGGATTGCGTTTTCCCAATAGTGCGCACTCTGTTAAACATCCATTTTTGTGCGTTTTTAGATCCTCATTCAACATCGACTATGCTTATTTATCCAAATCACTGCTGCCATATATGGTCTGGTGCCCCCGCTGTTCATCTCCGTGTTCTTGACAGGCTCCAAAGAAGAATTAGTAATATGATAGGTGCTGACTTGGCGGCTCGACTACAGCCACTTTCCCACCGACGAGATTTGGCTTCCCTGTGTCTATTCTATAAATACCTCCATGGCTTCTGTTCCAATGAACTTAAGTCACTGGTGCCTCCGCAACAGGTGTTTACTCGTGCAACCAGACTGGCATCTCACCCATGCACAGTTAGATCAACCAAGTGCTGACGACAATTCTACTCCTGCAGCTTCTTTTCTCGCGCTTCCCGCCTGTGAAACTCGCTTCCTTATTCTTGCTTTCCTGACGGCTATAACCTTCAGGAATTTAAATGCAAGGTCAATACTCATCTAACTACTTGACCCTAATTGTTTCCACACCGCCCTGTATATCCTTTCCTTTCTCTCCACCTTTGCAACTGTCATCACACCTGTATTCCCATCCTTCTTTTGCTCCTTTCTAACTGGTTCGTCCTTCTTTTCAATCTCCTAATCTTTTTCTCTTATGTAGCTCTCTGCACATCAGTGGCGTTACCGCCTTGCTCGGGGTGATATGATTAAAAAAATACAATGCTGTTGGCACAAGACTAAAAGAAGAGAAAGGAGAGATTGGTCAGTAGTAACAGTATTTACCTACCTTCCCACGTAAGGCGAGATGTGACACAAGGTCTTTTTAATGTGGATCTTCCCGACCATATAGCCAGGCCAAAAATATCTGTCTATCTTTCCCCAGTCGTGATTCTACTCTCCGGCGGAACCACGACTGGGTTAGTGCTCTCTGCTCGAAAGCAGAGAGCACTCTCCACCCGAAGGCAGAGGGCTGACAGTGTCATAGTAGCAGAGGCAAATGCCAGCTGCGACTTGGTTAGTAGTAACTATATTATTTTCCTTAATAATTTTCTTTTTCTTATATTCTTTCACACTTACGACTCTGTTGTATCTTAGTAACTTTATTGTCTTCCTTAAGTTAAAATTAATTTTTTTTTAAGAATCACTGTCAATCTGATATTAACTGTTTATCTAATTTTGGGGCGTTTGTCTCTCTTTCAACTTTCGTTTCTTTCTCGTTTATTTTCAGTCATTTCCCCTTTTCTTTCTGTTTTTTCTTTCTTCTTTCTCTTTATTTATTTGTTTCTTCTTTTCTATTTTTCATTATTCATTCGCTTTTCTTTTCATATCTTCCATTTCTTCGTCCTCTCTCTCTCTCTCTCTCTTTCTTTCTTTCTTTCTTTCTTTCTTTCTTTCTCCAGGCGTTCTTTACGAAGCTTTCCTTAAGTAGTGACTCTTTTATTTATTGTACCTGACTGCAGTCTTTATCTTAATTCGTCCTTTTCTGATGTTTTTTTCTTCTTGCTTCTTTTCTTGAGCGTCTGCCTTCCTTCCTTCCTTCCTTATTTACTGCATTTTTTGTTTTTAATGTCAAGTCTGCGTCATTCAACAGGCAAGAATGGAGGAATTAGCATCTCAAAGTGCCACGTGCTCATTTGCTGAAGACATAATGACAGACACCGGAAGCCGATTAACGTTAATAGACTTGCGTGCGCATCGCTCATTTCCACCATTTGTCAGTATGTAGATGTACACATGCCTCAGTGCCTACGAACTTGTTTTTATACTACAATATATATATATATATATATATATATATATATATATATATAAATTGTTCAATATAACAGACAATGAATATCTATTATGTTTAACAATGAGTCGTTCTAAACATCGTACTTTAGCTTTAATTTCTGGAAAAATTAAGACAAAAATTCTCCACCATTTGGATATTCTTTTATTAAGGTGGTCCGTGATCTTCGCTTCTTAAGAGTAGTTATATGAAACTTACATCAAAGACAGGAGGAATATATATATATATATATATATATATATATATATATATATATATATATATTCACACTCCTGATCAAAATTTTAAGACCACTTAAAAATATTTAAAAAGAAATATTTTTTACGGATAGATTTTAAACTCCTCCCACTTAAGGTTACCAATACTACAATCTAAATGGTTATGGAAACAAAAAGCTACATTCCAAACATTTTATTTAGAAATTTACATTTTTATAAAATGAGGTGATTTACGCATGATCAAAATTATAAGTCCAGAGGCAAAAATTCTACGAAATTGTACAAAAAATGTATGAAAACATTCAACAACCAAATTTGATAATGAGTTCTACCTCCACTGCTTTTGATGACTTCAAAAATTCTGTCGGGCATGCTAGAAATACGCGTTTCCATTAAGGTGCAGGGGATGTTGCTCCAGCTTCTGAAAATGTCTTCACGAAATTCATTTTTTGTTGAATATAGTTTGCCATTTCGATAAACATCTCTTGTCATCCATCCTCAAACATTTTCAATTGGGTTTAAGTCTGGTGAGCATGCAGGATGTCCCAAGAAATGGACCCCATTTTCTTGTAGAAAGGTCAAGGTCCGTCTTGTAGCGTGGATTGCAGCATTATTCTGTTGGAATAACCATCTATCCACACACAAACGATGGCCCTCCATCAACAAAGATGCTTTTTGTAGCATGCTAACATAACCAGCCGCTGTTTGACGACCCTGCACCACCTGGAGCTCTATCGTCCCTCTGTAAGAAAAGGCACCCCATACCATTAGGAACCCTCCACCACTATGAAGTGTGGAGAAAATTTCAGGAGGCATGTTTTTGTTATGTCAATATCGTTGGAAGCCATCAGGACCATCTAGACTGAATTTTTTCTCATCAGAAAACAGGACTTTCTTCCACTTCTCAACGTCCCATGTTTCGTATTCACAACCAAACTTTAAGCGGTCCACCTTGTGACGTGGAAGCAGCCGAGGAATTTGTTTGCGCTTTTTATTTACCATGCCTTTTTGTCATAAGTGTTGTCTGATGGTTACGGAACTGCAATCAGCATCTGTGACTGCCTTAATTTGACTAGAAGAAACTTCCCCGTCTTTCATAACAACCCGTCTTATTCTCTTACTCAATGCAGGAGAAATTTTTTGGGGCCTACCAGAGGATTTTGCTTTTCCATAATTCTCACTGTTCTTTAGAAATTTGCAAATCACAGTTTTACTGCGATTTACCTTAGCTGCGATCGCCCGCTGTGACAAACCTTGCTTATGGAATTCTAGAATTCGAGAACGTTCTACTTTGGTAAGTTTGCTTGCTTTAGACATGGTAACATCTTTACGCAGTGATTGCTAATCTCTAACTGAACTAAAAACATTGGAATTACTATAGATCTAATAATTTATACCCCTGGTCTTATAATTTTGATCATGCGTAAATCACCTCATTTTATAAAAATGTAAATTTCTAAATAAAATGTTTAGAATGTAGCTTTTTGTTTCCATAACCTTTTAGATTGTAGTATTGGTAACCTTAAGTTGGAGGAGTTTAAAATTTATCTGTAAAAAAAAAAATTATTTTTAAAGATTTTTAAGTGGTCTTAAATTTTTGCTCGGGAGTATATATATATATATATATATATATATATATATATTTTCACTCAATAATAAACCATTCAGTAATGGGCAGGGGTTTTCAGGTGAACCCCTTACTAGTGAGCAGAGGTTTACAGTGAAAGAAAAGTCTAGGTACAAGGGATATTGAGGAAAAGATAAAAGTTTAACGGGATTTATGAAGAGAGAAGATGCCAAATGACGCTGCATTTCAAATTTTGTAGCTATCAGGAAATCAAGTAAACGGAAACGAGTTCTACATGCGGGAAGTGCGAGAAAAGAAACAATCATAGTAGAAGTGACGGTTACATTTGACTATTTCAACCCTAAAAGGATGGGACCTAGATGTCAGTCTAGTCAGTCGGTTAAGTGCCATACGTGAAACACGCTTGGGCGATCATGTCTCGAAAGAGACATGACTGACTGGGCAGAGGATTATTCCGCACTAGGTTGCCGTTGCTTTCTGCGGTAGACTGGTTGCCAACCAAGGCTATAGAACCCAATCTGTCTTGTTATTTAACCCATAACTGGAAGGAAGAGACGGATTAATACCTTTCCCAAGGGTATTTGCGCGTGAGTGAGTGCAATGACTTCGGCTGGAATTCGAACTCGGGTTCCTGATTTCTCGTTCCGAACCGATATCCACTGCACCACCACACACATCCTAATAGTAGCAAGCTTAAATTTAAGTGGTCGTGTCATCTGGAAAATACACACACACACACACACACGCATATATATATAAGATTCATTAAAAACGACAGACAAGGTACTGTGGTTAGGTATTTTATTTAATTTTTCTTGTATTCTTAATAATGCGATCATCAGTAATATAAAAGAAAAAGCTAGCACGCAATAACATCAACTATGAACAAGGCCAAAATGTTCTGACCATGTTTGCAAAATAAAATATATCTATAACTCGAGATACATATATAAAATTCCATACATTTATTTAAAAGTAAGAAATAAAATCATACTTGATCATGGCTAAAAGTATAGATGAAAGGGGTCAGATATACATAAAATTCGAAAAATTTCTATATAATTTATGTCCACTAAAGAAAAATTATAAGAGCACTAGAAAAATTAAATAACAAAATTGACCGCAGTTTCTTATCAGTCGTTTTTAACGAAACTTGTATAAAAGAAGGATTGTTGCCCAAATACAGAATTAGATACAGTGGATTGACAAAACAATGGAAGCACCCTGACATTTCAAAATCATTTTTTCAATATGGGGTAAGACCACCTTTATTAGCAATTTCATCTTAAATTCTGCGTGAATCGACTTGTACAAATTTTGAATTGTTTCTAGAGGAATTTTTATTCGTTCTTTGGTTAAAACAGTCTCTAAACTGTTGATTTTAAATGTTCATTGAAATTCTTAAATAGTCCTGACTGTTGATTTTAAATGTTCACTGAAATTCTTAAATAGTCCTGACTGTTGATTTTAAATGTTCACTGAAATTCTTAAATAGTCCTGACTGTTGATTTTAAATGTTCACTGAAATTCTTAAATAGTCCTGACTGTTGATTTTAAATGTTCACTGAAATTCTTAAATAGTCCTGACTGTTGATTTTAAATGTTCACTGAAATTCTTAAATAGTCCTGACTGTTGATTTTAAATGTTCACTGAAATTCTTAAATAGTCCTGACTGTTGATTTTAAATGTTCACTGAAATTCTTAAATAGTCCTGACTGTTGATTTTAAATGTTCACTGAAATTCTTAAATAGTCCTGACTGTTGATTTTAAATGTTCACTGAAATTCTTAAATAGTCCTGACTGTTGATTTTAAATGTTCACTGAAATTCTTAAATAGTCCTGACTGTTGATTTTAAATGTTCACTGAAATTCTTAAATAGTCCTGACTGTTGATTTTAAATGTTCACTGAAATTCTTAAATAGTCCTGACTGTTGATTTTAAATGTTCACTGAAATTCTTAAATAGTCCTGACTGTTGATTTTAAATGTTCACTGAAATTCTTAAATAGTCCTGACTGTTGATTTTAAATGTTCACTGAAATTCTAAAGTCCTGACTGTTGATTTTAAATGTTCACCTGAAATTAAATAGTCCTGACTGTTGATTTTAAATGTTCACTGATGTTGAGATCTGGGGACTGTGGCGGCTAGATAAGATCTTCTACTTCTTGAGAATGTTTCTTGTGTCATTCAGCTACAATTTAACAGTATGTATGGGTGCATTATTATCCTGAAAGATGGCATTTCTCTCCGGAAACACTTCCTGAAGTTGCTCACTTGAAATTCTTAAATAGTCCTGACTGTTGATTTTAATAAACTTATTTAAATAATATAAGAATTAAGAATTAAACATTCAAAGAGCAAAATAAAAGGAGTTTAAAAGTAATATCGCAGAGGAAGAAAGAAAGAAAGAAAGAAATAGGTAAACGTAAAGAGGAGTCTATATCAATCTGGGTCTAAGAATTTAAGTAAGTAATTTTTTCTGTGACAGCATCTAGTCATTAAATCGCTTTTTTTTAAAACCTACCTTTATTGATCTGAACGTCCAGAAAAAAATCGAACTACATTTTGTCTCCTGTAACTCTAACGCAGTCATGTAATTAACTGCTGAATGACTTTCGGCGTAGGCAACCAAATTTCGGCCTATTTTTGGCTTATTTACTTCCTTTACTGAAATTTCCGCCTATTTACTTCCTGTAATGAAAGTAATACGAGATTTTTTTCTACGCGTATTACTTTCATTACAGGAAGTAAATAGGTGCAAATTTCAGTAAAGGAGGTAAATAGGCCGAAATTTGTTGCCTACGCCGAAAGTCATTCTGTAGTTAATTGCATGACTTTGTGAGAGTTACGGGAGACAAAAAGTGCGAGATAAAGTTCGATTTTTTCTGGTTGTTAAGATCAATAAAGGTAAATTTCTTCAATAACTAATTGTTGATTTGAGTTCAGCATATACATTTGAACAGAAATAATGCTATTTTGGATAAATTTGAAGTGCGGGGAAGCCTTCGGGACCTAAAACGAAAATTTACCAATTGGGTTCTTGTTTTTTAATTTCCAATAATGTATGGAGAAAGCAGTACTTTTGTCATTGATTCAGCTGGCATTCACGCCACGAACTTTGCTATTTCTCAATCACTTCCGCAAGTGGTGGATTTCTCCACATGCTTTCCCAGTGTCCCTTCACGACACGCTTCTGCTTCACCTCTGTACCTGATTCCTTCCAAGTCTCGCAGCTTTGCCCTCTCAGTAACTCCAATCATGCTGTTGTTGCTACGAGTATATCTCACCACCCTCACTAACTCCAGGAGCCTCCTACTAGCAGGATCTCTTACTGTTACCAAAGAGCAGACTGGGACGCGTTTCGCGATTTTCTATACGACGTCCCTTGGGGTAAAGTGTTCAGTCTCCCAGTTGAGGACTCCGCCTCTGAGGTCTCTTCCTGGGTGAAAGCTGGCATTGATGCCTTCATACCGATCAGAAAGTTCTGTCTCAAACCTCAGTTCTCCCCCTAGTTCTCTCCGGCCTGTTCGGCCGCCATTACCCACAGAAACCACTACTTCCGGTTGTTTCGGAGCCATGCATCTAATCACAATAGGCGCCTATTTGCCTCTACTCGTAATGAGTGTAAGAACATCCTGAATGACGCCAAATTGCGGTTTGCTGAGATATTGAGGAAGCGCATAGCTGCTCGCACGTTCGGCTCCAAAGATTATTGGCGATTCTGCAAACGCTTGCTTAACAACAGCAAATCCTCCATCCTTCCCTTAATCAATGAATTCGAAGTCCTTACGGCATCTGTGGACAAGACTGAGTGCTTTGCTCGCAGATTCTTATCAAATTCCACATTTGACTTGTCTGGCTTGGCCGTACCCTATTTTCCTCATAGAGCTGAGGTTCAACTGAAAGATATTTATATAACCCCGTCTCTGGCATCTAAGATAATATCAAAACTTGATGACCATAAGGCGAGCGGAGGTGAGGAAATCCCGGTCATTGTCCTGAAGAAATTAACTCCCTGAACTCTCCTTTGTCCTCTCTAAACTCTATAAAGACTGCTTTTCTGCTTCCTGTTTTCTTGCATGCTGGAAGCCCTCCTCTGTGGTTTCTGTATTTAAGAACTCAGGGAAACCATCCAACTATCGCCCTATCAGTCTCTTGCCAATATTCGGAAGAGTGTTCGAGACTATTATCAATGCTGAAATAGTTCAACATCTTACTGCCCCTAAACTATTCTCAGACAGGCAGTACGGCACCCGCTTTGCCAAGTCTACGGCCGATATGCTAACGACCATCATGGAGTACATATACCTGGCCCTTGATAAGTCCGGCGAGGTTCGTGCTGTTGCGCTGGATATCTCCAAGGCTAGGGTTTGGCACGCTAGCCTTCTATCACTGGAATATTTATATACTGAATTATTTATATATATATATATATATATATATATATATATATATATATATATATAGTACTGTGCAAAAGTATTAGGACAAGAACTATTTTATCATTTATGAGGCATATTGACAGAAAATAAACAATTTAATTAAAGTAATTTTATTTGATTTACTAAACAAATGCTTTAACGAGAAAAACACTTGTTACAAAATAAATTTAATATTTAGTATAATAGCCTTTTGCTTTGATCACAGCCTACATTCTGTCAGACATTAGCATCACAAGCTTCTTCAATGTATCTAATGGTAGCTACTGCCAAGCAGCTCGTATTTGTTTCCAAATAAAAAAAGGTCAGTTATATCCAAGGATAATAGAATACTGAGTAGATTCAAAATAACTTGTTTAATAGAAAATAGGAAAAATTAAATATAACTTCTTTTTAATACATTTCTTTTACACCTAGTTTTAAATAATCAATATTTATTAGCAATTTACTTGGCTTTTCACCCTGTATTTCAATTTCAGTTAGGTTTTTAGGAAAATCACTCCTGTCCTAATACTACTACCGGTAGTGTGCAAAAGTGTTAGGACAGGGGTGATTTTAAACTTTATTTTGATGCCTGGTAAAAGATAAAATATTTCTTGTTCTAATACTTTTGCACAGTACTGTATACACACACACACACACACACACACACATATATATATATATATATATTTGTGTGTGCGCGCGCGCGCGCGTGTATGCGTGTATGTTTGTAAAGAAAAATTATCACCAAGTAGAAAACGTTTTCGTGTGATGCGCTTCATCGTCTAGGATTTCATCGGAAAAATGTGAGTAATACGACTATTGTTTCACAGAAAGGAAAAAGAATACTAACAATTAAGTTTTTTCTTTCATTAATTATAATTTTAAAATACTAAGTATCTTTCTGTAGAACCACATTTGTGTTGTCTCAAGTCTTCACCAAATTTACAATTACAGAGATCTGCTAATAATGTTTCGAATAGTTTGATATATTGCAGGATTAACGGTAATAAAAATGTCAATTTACTTGTAATTAAGCAATGCAAATTATTAATAAGAAGAGATGACATTAATGCATATATGATTTCGAAGTACTAGCATCACTCATTCGTAATCAGGCCTATGAACATTTCAGCCCAATCTCGTACAATCTTGAAGGGTAAATCTGTCGTTCAGTCAAAGGATAGGAAGAAACAGGTCAAAAGTAGACCCACTTTTCTGTTTCTTCAAGTCTCTTCTTCTTCCATGAGGAGATTTTCAAACAGACAGAAGGACTATTATGTCTCAATAGTTGATTGCTGTGGTTCAGTGGCTATCGGCTCGGAAGGAGAAATCGTAAAGGCGAGTGAGAATTCCCCTATATGGATAGGTGATCGCAGGTTCGAATCTTGCCGAATGACACACATTTTCGCAACAAAAATTTATCGTAAATAATCAGGCCAGTAGAAATAAATATGTAATACTGTTTGATTATAAACAGAATATCTACTTAAATACGAGTATCCATAAAAAATATTGTTAAAACAAATCTATATATATATATATATATATATATATATATAATCATATCACCCCGAGCAAGGCGGTAAGGCCACTGGTGTGCAGGGGGTTACGTAAGAGTGAATAGATTGGAAAAGAGAAAGCCGGAAACCATGTCCTAAACAGGGAACAAGGGATGAGCCTCTACACCTGTTCAATAGACGTGGGTGGAGTGTGAACCGGGCGATAGTTCAGTCTATCTACTCCAATTGAAAAAAAAAAAGAAAAAAAAGAAAAGTGAAAAGATTGGAAAAGAGAAAGCCAGAAACCACATCCTAAACAGGGAAAAAGGGATGATCCATATATATATATATATATCGATCTGAGTGAATACAGGACGAGGAAAGAATTCTGACAAAGTCCAAAACATTAATTTAAAAGTGCTCGATAAATAAAATAGAGCTGTGAATATTTATTATAAATTATATTTTAGAACATGTACATAATTATTCTATATATAGAATAATTATGTAGATGTTCTAAAATATAATTTATAATATATACATACAGCCTCATGAAACAGCTCTCAGTTGCAGGGAGGGAAAAAACCAGAGCCCTGAAAGCAATGGCAGAAGCGGCAGAGAGATGTTCAAGCTGGGTCTGGTCAAGGAGGAATAAAAGTGAACTCCATAAGGCTTAACTTTCCTACAAATATCAGGTGTACCTTTGGCTAAGTGGTTAGTGAGGGAGTCTTTGAGTGAAAATGAGCATATCCAGAAGGTCACGGATCCCATCCGTGGCTCGTCCCCAAAAAAAAAAAAAAAGGCAGCAGAGGGACATCCGGAGTCATGAACCGGGTGTGGCCCAACCCCCCTAGAGTGTCAGGAGATAAGGGCCGAAACACTTGCTTGACGGGGGCTTCTCTTCTGAGGACTCTCTGCTGCCACGCTCTCCATGAGTTTCTTTCTACTATATATATATATATATATATATATATATATATATATATATATATATAAACCGGTTCGGAAAGGTAATCACATCATACATATTTTTTGAAAAGTGGCTGTAAGCCATACTACAGGCTGACCCAAGTCTTGTGAGTGAAATTGTGTAGATGGAACTTTTTGGAGGTCATGCTAGTACAAAGGCATAAGTCATCGTGACCAATATCCTTGAGAAAAATATTTATCCTTCACTTCCATCCAGTTATGGGTTAAATAACAAGATAGATTGGTTTCTATAGCCTTGGCTGCAACCAGTCTACCGCAGAAAGTAAGAGCAACCTACTGCAGGATAATCTTCTGCCCAGTCAGTCATGTCTCTTTCGAAACATGATCGCCCAAGCGTGTATCACATATAACACTTAAGTGACTGACTGAATATAACAGTTGAAAACATGATTAAGGCTACTACTGGACATAAAGTGGGGGATCAGTTTTATATTGCTATATAAGTAATAAAATGATCCCCCACTAATTACTACTTAATAATGTAATACATCTTTTCTCCCTCTAGCTATGAGTCAAATAACAGGACAGATTGGGTTCTAAAGCCTTGGCTGGTAACCAGTCTACCGCAAAAAGTAAGGGCAACCTACTGCGGAATAATCTTCTACCCAGTCAGTCATGTCTCTTTCGAGACATGATCGCCCAAGCGTGTATCACATATGGCAATTAACTGACTAATTGACTCTCAAAAATGATAGAATATTTTGTTGATCTCTTACTGCAGCAATATTTTGCACACGAGTCTTTAAAAATATTATTTCGAATTTCATTTCTTGCTGTTCGCAACTTCACGGAGACCAAGGTTCGCAAATATCCACCATTATTTTAACACTTCCGCTTTCAAGGAAATGAAACTCTGCTAACCCTAGTACAACCATAAGTTATAGTTTCACAAATAACAAAGTATTTGACGCATTTTATCGTAAAATTACTATCTCAAGGCCGTGCCTAATAGAAATGGTCCTTGGTTTTTTTTTTAATCATCTCACCCCAAGCAAGGCATTCTACTGCCACTGTTGTGCAGGGGGTTAAATAGGGGAAAGTGATGAGAAAGAGGGGTTAGTTAAAGGAAATGTCAGGAGGAGGGTAATAGACGAATGAGGATACCGAGGATGTGGGTAGAATAGATGGAAAAAGAGCTTGTGAGATTGGTGCGTGTTAGTGTGATAGGAGATATCGACCTTACATTTAAATTCCTCGAGATTGTAGCTGTCGGGGAAGCAAGTATATGGAAGGGAATTTCACAGGCGGGAAGTGCGAGAAAAGAAGCTGTTAGTGTAGAAATTGCGGTTACACTTTATCGGTTTCACTGTAAAAGGGTGGGACCTAGTTGCTAATCTAGTAGCTCGTGTAAATTCATACCTCGGGGGCACCAGTGATCTAAATTCAACGGAGCAGAAGCCGTGAAAGTATTTATAGAAGAGGCACAGAGAAGCCATGTC
>JBBBDQ010001960.1:1390000-1400000 GCA_037127315.1 Ascarosepion bandense
AACCTGTGAAAAAGTAGAAATAATCCAATGAGAAGTAAAAATTTAAAAAAGAAAATGAAAGAGAAACAAATGAACATAAGAGAGAGTGAGAATGAAAAGTGAGAAAACAAAAAATGAAGCTAATCTGAAGTAGAAAAAAAGAAAGAAAGAAAGAAAATTAAGAGAGAGTGAGGATGAAAAGTGAGAAAAAATGAATGATTTATTAAGTAGAAAGAAAGAAAAACAGAAAGAAATAAAAAGAAAGAGAAACTTAAAGAAGAGGGAAAACGAACCGTGTGAAAAGGAAGAATAAAGCCCATCTGAAGTAGAAAGAAAGAATGAAATAGAGAATGAAAGAAAGAAAGAAACAAGCAAATATAATGAAATGAGAAAATGACAAGTGAGAAAAATAAAAATGAATCCAATCTGAAGTAGGAAGAAAAAGAGAAAGAAAGAAAGATAAGGAAGTAGGCAATTGAAAAGTACGCAAACCAAAAATAAATTTAATCCGAAGTCAGAAAAAGAAAGAAAGAAAGAAAGAAAGAAAGAAGCGAGTAACGTGAGGAAGATTGAAAATGAAAAGTGACAAAAATAAAAATTAATCCAATATCAGTTAGAAAGAAAACAAAACCAAAAGTAAGAAGAAAGAGGGAAACTCAAGGGAGAGGGTGAATGAGACGTGTTAAAAAATATAAATCCAATCTGAAGTAGAAAGAAAGAAAGAAAGAAAGAAAGATAAAAGAGGGAGAGAGTGACAAGTGCGAAGAAGAAAAATGAATCTTTTCTGTAGAAAGAAATAAATAAATAAAGAAAGAAAGAAAGAAAAACGTAAGAGACAGAGAGAATGGCAAATGCGAAGAAGAAAAATGGATCCCATCTATAACAGAAATAAATAGATAGATAAAGAAAGAATGAAAATCTGATAAAGACAAATAAGAAAGAAGGAAACATAAGAGAGAGAGAGAGAGAGAGAGAGTGAAAGAGAAAGAATAACAAGTATGAAAAAGAAAAAAGAATCCTGAAATAAAAAATAGATGAAAATGAAATAAATAAAAAGAAAGAAAGAAAGAAAGAAAGAAAATCTGATAAAGAAGAATAAGAAAGAAAGAAAGAAAGAAAGAAAGAAACATAAGGGAGAGAGAGAATGACAAGTGCGAAAAAGAAAAATGAATCCAATCAGAATTAGAAAGAAAGAAAGAAAGAAAGAAAACGAAAGTCAGAAAAGAATGCAAGTAAATAGAAAGAAAGAAAGAAAGAAAGGAAGAAAGAAAGAAAGAAAGAAAGAAAGAAAGAAAGAAAAGTGAACAAAATTAGGAAAATGAAAAGAAAGAAAGAAAGAAATGTAACAAAAAAGAAAGAGAACAGAAAGGAAGAATTGACGAAAAAAAAAAGAACGGGAGAAAGAATCTGAAGAAAGAAAGAAAGAAAGAAAAGTTAAATAAAAAGTAACAACAGAAAAGTGAGAGTAAGTAAAATAAACAGGAGTAGAAGGAAAAATAGAATGATAGAAAGAAAAATGAACATGAAAAATGAAAACTTAAACGAACAAAAAATAATACAAACGAAAGAAAATTGAGAGAAAAAACAGAAACATTAGAGAAAAAGAGAATGAAAAGCAACGAAAGAAGGAAAAAATCTATTAAGAAAAAATAAAGAAAGGATAGAGGAAAGAAAGAAAAACGAAAGAAAAGAAGAAAATAAATGAAAAAGAAAAAGAAATAAAGAAATAAAAACACGAAAAAAAGCAAGGAAACACAAATGTACAAAAATACACACAAAAACATTAAATAAACAAATGAAAACAAAGAAAAGGCATTCCACTTTATATATATATATATATATTGGAATGCTTATATATATATATATATATATATATATATATATATATATATATGCACATTTCGCATTCATTTATACATATATCCATGCATACATTCAGGTACGATGTAAGGTCGACTACACTTGACGATTGGCTTTGCTGGTTGTCCCGTGCCATTAAATGCTGTCTGACAAAGGTTTCTTTTGAAAACAACAACGAAAATAATAAAAAAAAAGTTTCCTGCCACCACTGTTGATCGGCACCACCTGCCCACCCAAACACCTACACTGCCTAGAAACTCTAATTTATGCACATAATCAGGCCAGCTTGATATAAATTGCCGTATAGAGCGCTCAGGCCGATTTTTTCGTACACCGCGACCTCGCCCAACTTCAATTGAATCTCCTTCTGAGTGCGTCAGATTGCAGACGATGAACGGCCTGCTCTCTAAAATGACGTCCTGCCTTAAACCAGTAAAAAGCTCATTAGTGGCCTAAATCTTGTGTCGAGTGGAGCGCGCATGCGCACTGCGTTATCGTATATTAGGAAGTCGCATCTTTGATCTTGTGGGTGCATGGGTGGGTGGGTGTCTGCATCTACGTACGTATGCGCGTGTGTGAGCATATTTAAGTACGCATCGGTTTGCGCGAAACAGCTGTTTGATTCGCCGTCTAATTCCCTAATGTTGTTGTGTATATCCGTCTTTGTATACATACGGCAGTACATACACATAAGCTTCAATATATATATATATATATATATATATATACGTTAGACATATCAGATTAAATAAATTGCAAATATTGCGTCTGCTTAATTTTAATAAATTCCGTTCATACTCACGGATAATCTTTCACGTATTATAATTGAAAGATGTAAGAAATGAGCTGTAAATTTGAGAGATGATTTTATTACTAATATCTTGATGTTCCCAAGTACTTTCAATCTCCTTGTGAGATCATCCTCAGGGTTGCTAGCTGTTGTAATAAAAAATAACTGCAAAACTGTGTTGCTAAAAATTACTATAAATTTTCTTCTTGTTTCAAATATAACAGTTCACAAATTTGCAATAATTTTTGTTACCACAGCTCAGAGATACCAGATGTAATGCTCGAATGGTGGCCATTAATTTTAAGCACGAGGAATATGCATTGTGGTCCATTCACTTGCGCGCAAATACAAAAGTATTAATCCATCTCTTCTCCCTCCAGTTATGGGTTAAGTAGCAAGACAACTTAGGTTCCTTGGTTGGTAATCAGTCTATAAAGTAATGGCAACTTACTGCGGGAAAATCTTCTGCCCAGTCAGTCATGTCTCTTTCAAGACATGATGGCTCAAGCTTGCATCACGTATTTACTGACCGAAAATGTGAAAGAAAACGCCCAGAAAAAGTGAGAGTTTTATTAATAAAGGCATGAATTTGACGATAATTTTTAATTTTAATTTCGTTCAAAATTCGTCATTTTTTTTTTCTTTCTGATATTCTGATATTGCTGAAGATACTATTAGGCATTTTAGAACAAAAATTCGTTTCATGGAAAGCAGATCTCGTTTTGGAAAGAAAACAGATAATTAAATATATAACCAAAGAAACGGAAATTTGATGCTGGAAGGACTTTGCTAAAAAAAATTAGAGGATGAGAAAAATTGGAAACGAAACAGTTAAATAAAAATGCATTATAATGTAAAAACGTTAATAACTGAAACGGAATTTGTGAGCTGTAAAAGAAACTCAGGTAAAAAAGATGAAAAAATAGATAGTGAAAAAGAGTTGGGGAGAAAAGGCAAAGAAAGAGAAATGAAAAGTGCAGACGAATGTATAGAGGGAGGGTAGCGAAGAAAGCGCGTAGGAATACAGATGGTTTTTATTAACGTATAAATAGCCTCTCAGATTGCATCTAGACAAGCGAGGAACTATTTCGTTTGTAGGTGGCAAACAATATTCCTTGAAATATATATATATATTACAAAAGTGCTGCTGAAATAATGTAGTATACGCAAACATTAAAATAAATAAAAACTAACTTGAAATGAGTTATAATCTAATTTGCAAGACAATACAGTTAAATGAAAAATTCAGCTTTCTTATTCTGAACGTGAATCGCGTTTTTTTCTCGCTAGATTTTATAAGAATAAAATGCTTTTCCTTGAAAATATATCAAAAAGTAGATTTTCACGATTTATCGTTATATGTATATACATTATCGTAAATAATCAGGCCGGTAGGAATAAATATATAACACTAATTATAAACAGAATATCTACTTAAATACGGTTACCGATCAAAAATAGTGTTCAAATAAACCATTTCAAATTGTCGTTTTTTATTTATTTATTTTTTTTTTTAATCGTGTCGCCCCAAGCAAGGCATTTTACTGCCACTGTTGTGCAGGGGGTTACATAGGAGAAATGTTATGAATAGTGAGAGGTTGCAGGGGGTGTCAGGGAGAGGGAAGAAATTACTGATGAGAGTGGGGTGGACGAGTAGGAATGTTATGAGGAGTGTGAGGTTGCAGGGGGTGTCCGGAAGAGAGTAGGAGATGGAAGAGTTTACTGATGAGAGTGGGGTGGATGTAGAAAAGCATGAGAGAGAGGATGTAAGTTAGTGAGACTGGAGATGACTATTGACTTTACTTTTAAATTCTTGGAGATTGTGACTGTCAGGAAAGCAAGTATGCGGAAGAGAATTCCACAGGCGGGAAGTGCGAGAAAAGAAGCTGATGGAGTAGAATTTGCGTTTACAATTTATCGGTTTCACAGTAAAAGGGAGGGACATAGTTGCTAATCTTGTTATAACCAGTTTCGTTAATCTTCGTAACATGTTTACATTACGATACATTTCATATATATATATATATATATATATACTATAGTCATCCGCAGACAGATCTGTTTCGCTGTATTACAGCTCATCAGTACTGCTTAGACTCAGGTCGCTTCCTAACCCAGGATTGTAACCCGACCGAATCGGCGTCAGTTCAGCAGAAGAAGGCAGGCTTTTTAGCGCGCATAAACACGCCCAATAGCTAGAGTGCTCCAATTCATAATCGAATGAACAGACGACAAATATTTTGATATATCAAAAACAATATTGGGGAAAAATGTATAACATAGAGGGAAAAGTTTCTTGTGACGGGTTTCGTTTCTTAGGGCGTCATCGGAATAAATCGCCTGTAATAATTGTTACAATAAATACATCGGAGAAACATCAAGAAACCCAAAGAAAAGACTATATGAACACAAAAGAGGCATTTTACAAAACAATATATCAAATCCGTTGGTTGCCTACCGTAACGAATCTGACCACAAATCTGAGGAAAATGCTACTCTGATCAAAGAGAAAACCAACTGACTCCGACGAATATGTCTAGAGGCTCGATTTCAAGGTCATATACAGTACATTTTCTCTTACGGTATGTCACTATTTTTAGCAGAACTTCTATTATCACAGTGTGGGATAAGTGGGATGGAAGCAAGAAGAAAAAATCTAAATAAAATCGGTTAGATAAAAAAAAAAAAAATCTTAATTTCCCAACAGCCCTTGCTCGTGCGCATATCTACACGCACCAACCTAAAAGATTTAATCCTATAAAACGCACCACACGAAAAATTTTTTCACTTTATCATACATTTATATATATATATACATCTAAACTTATTTATAAATTGAACTTTGTCTCTGTGTGTGTATGTGTCTCTGTGTGTGTGTATCCGTTACCTACAGACTCCAAAACGGCTGAACCGAATTTCTTGAAAATTTACATTGTTCTATAAGCGTCTGCGAGTTTTCTTAGCTAGGTTTTGTGTGGAGGTATACCCGATAAATATCAAAAATCGATAATCGAAAAAATCGGGTTATAGAAGGAGTGGTCCGATTTTAATCAAATTTGATACACTCATAGACAAAGATATAAAAAACGATATTCAGAAGTTTCAAGGTTGCAGTTCTTACAATAGTGCAGAAAATTTGATATCGATACCAGGAAATCAAGATTTGACTTACATCCATTCATTTTTCTTTCAGTCTACGGTTTCGCTTTAACTGGAAACAACTATTGCTTTTTAGTCTTTCGTGCCAACGTCCAAAGAGTCTGAGCTCCAGGATCATGGATTAGTTTTAAAGCTTTCATTACACCCGAGCAACGCCGGGCTATACTGCTAGTATACGATAATTCATTTAAATTTCTTCTTTATGTCAGTCAGTTAAGTGTCATACGTGATACACGCTTTGGACGATTATGTCTCGAAAGAGACATGACTGACTGAGCAGAATATTATCCCGCAGTAGGTTCCCACTGCTTTCTGCGGTAGGCTGGTTGACAGCCAACGCTCTAGAACCCAATCTGTCTTATTATTTAACCCATAACTGAAGGGAAGAGACGTAGTCATACCTTTCTCAAGGGTATTTGTGCGTAAGTGAATGCAGGGAATTCAACTCGACTCCCCGATTTGCCGTCCCGAGTCGATATCCACTGCACCACGACGCACATTCGTCTTCTTTATGTATCGTTGCGAAAAAAGTTTATATAAGTGTATGTATGCCTGTCGGTTGTAATAGTTCGCAAGCCTGTCTCGCTAGGTCCCTTACGACTGAGTGGTGAGTTCGATTTTTCCTGGGTACAGCATACTTTGGATCTTGTGCCACTTTTAAGCTATGCTTAATAAATATGGATGATTTTATTTTGTAACAAGTATTTATATCCGAGAGCGAAAATGCTATTATTTTTCAAAATCTTTAGGTAGAGGGTTGGTCATCATCTCATGTCCAACATAAACACGCCTGACATTTCTTTCAACCGGATGAATATTCATGAGCACTTCTATACCTAAAAATTTTTAAAAACGAATAACACTGTTGCTTATATAATAATTGGTCACAAAATAAAGTCCCTACATTTTTCTTGATAAAGTCACCCAGAGGACGGAATACGTCGGCTAAGATAACTTTACCTTATATATATACAGTTCTGTGCAAAAGTATTAGGACAAGAACTATTTTATCTTTCATGCGGCATCAAAATAATTGCGACAATTTACCAATCGCACCTAGTATATATACAGTACTGTGCAAAAGTATTAGGACAAGAACTATTTTATCATTTATGAGGCATCAAAATGAATTTTAAAATCACCCCAGTCCTAACACTTTTGCACACTACCAGTAACGTGCAAAAGTATTAGGACAAGGGTGATTTTCCTAAAAACCTCACTGAAATTCAAATACAGGATGAAAAGCCAAGTAAATTGCTAATAGATATCAATTATTTAAAACTATGTGTAAAAGAAATGTATTAAAAAGAAGTTATATTTAATTTCTCTTATTTTCTATTAAACAAGTTATTTTAAAAGTACTCTATTGAACATCTATGAAATATTTTGGATAAAAGAATTGATAAATCTAATGTTACTTCGCAAAACACACTTTGGGAACAAATACAAGCTGTTTGGCAGGAGATACCATTGGATACATTTAAGAAGCTTGTGATATCAATGCCTGTGAATGAAGGCTGTGATCAAAGCAAACGGGTTATTATACTAAATATTAAATTTATTTTGTAACAAGCATTTTTCTTGTTAAAGCATTTGTTGAGTAAATCAAATAAAATTACGTTAATTAAATTGTTTATTTTCTGTCAATATGCCTCATAAATGATAAAATTGTTATTGTCCTAATATATATATATATATATATATATATATATATATATATATATATATCAGTAAAAGCAAAAGAAAAACTTATCTTAGCCGACGCGTTTCGTTCTCTGAGAGACTTGATCAAGGTGAATATAAGAATTTTATTTGTGACAAGTATTTATGTATAAGAGCAAAAAGGTTATTCGTTTTTCAATTTGTTTTTTACCCATAGCTGAAGAAAGAGACGGAATGATACTTTTCCCAAGGGTATTGGCGCGTAAGTGAAAGCATATCCGCTATCAGTAAACTACAGGAAAATCAACAATTTTGGCACTGAGGAATATTATAATTCAATTATAATATATATATATGTATATATATATATCGGAAAAAATCCAGAATAAGATTTATTTATTTATCTGTAAATTCAAATCATATTTATAGGGGATAGCTATTTCAACAAGTCAGTTTGAGACATGCATTGTTAACCCCGTTCAATCAAAGAATGGAGAAAAATTCTCATCCCCATTAAACGGGATTGACAATGCATGTCTCAAACTGACATATTGAAATTGTTATCCCCTCCTGAACATGATCTGAATTTACATATATATATAGTGAATATCGACTTGAAATCGGAGAGCCAAGTTCGAATTTAAGTTGAATTCGTTGCATTCACTTACGCGCAAATACTCTTGGAATAGGTATTAATCCGTCTCTTCCATCCAGCAATGGATCAAATGTCAGGACAGATTGGGTTCTGTAGCCTTGGTTGGCACTAACATTAACTATATATATATATATATATATGGTTGACTTTCATTCTGCTTATGTTGCTCCTCGTTGTAATATCTGAGTTTGTTCTATTCCTGTTGTAACTTACGATTGTAGGAAGATGACATCGTTTGTGATAATGTAAGCATTTTATGGTGGCTTCCCCATGCGAATAAGGGTTGTTGAGAGAACGTCGTATCTGTTGCCGGAATCCGAAAAAAAATTGAAATTCCACCTCGTGTCAGCATCTTTCTCCAAGTTACATTCGGATAAAAGAGAATGTCAGTGGTTGAAACTATAAAAATTGTGCTATTTCTTGTATAATATTTACATTTTAACTTTTCTCGGTGATTTATAAAAGAAAAAAGAACGCTTAGGAAGACGCCATATGTGATAAACACTTGGGCGATCATGTCTCTTTCGAGACATGACTGATTTAGTAGAAGATATTCTTACAGTAGGTTGTTACTACTTTCTGCGGTACGTGGGTTGCCAACCAATACTATAGAACCTAATATTTTCTGCTATTTAATCCATAGCGGGAGGAAGAAGAGACGGATTACTATATTTCCCTAGTGTATTAGCGCAACTGAATGCAACGAATTCGACTGGAGTTTACGTTAGCTTCACTCCGATAATAAGAAACTTTTACTGCCCACAGTTACAAAAATATCTAACACTAGCAGTATAGGCCGGCGTTGCTCAGGTGTAATGAAAGCTTTAAAACTAATCCGTGGTCCTGGAGCTCAGACTCTTTGAACGTTGGCACGAAAGACTAAAAAGCAATAGTTGTTTCCAGTTAAAGCGAAACCGTAGACTGAAAGAAAAATGAATGGATGTAAGTCAAATTTTGATTTCCTGGTATTGATATCGAATAAGTTTTTTTCGTCGAAAACTGAATTTTGAAGGCTAAATAAGTCCTCTGAGTAAATGCTATCATGGCTGAGGCTAAGAACTACAATTATACCTACTTAGAGCCAAAGCCGAAGCAAAAACTAAAATAAAAGGGCTGAAAAAAATACTGACATACAGGAAGATAAACAGACACACACACACAAACATCTTGCCTTATATATATATATATATATATAATCGATTTTCTGCACTATTGTAAGAACTGCAACCTTGAAATTTCTGAATATCATTTCTTATGTCTTTGTCTATGAGTATCAATTTTGATTAAAATCGGACCACTCCTTCTATAAACCGATTTTTTCGATTATCGATTTTCGATATTTATCGGGTGTACCTCGACACAAAACCTAGCTAAGAACACTCGCAGACGCTTATAGTACAACTGTGTAAATTTTCAAGAAAATCGGTTCAGCTGTCTCGGAGTCTATAGGTAACGGACACACACAGACACACACAAAGTTCCATTTATAAATAAGTTTAGATTTAGATCTCAATTGGAAGATCTCACCGGAAATAAAAACCTTTTCTAAAGTGCACCTGTTTATTATTATCGTCGCTGCTGCCTGTCCGTTTAATGGCTCAAATGTCTGCGGGAAAAGAAAGGTAAAAACATCAATAAACTAACGAAGTGGCCGAATCCCTTCTTTTCTTCTACTTTTATGTGCCGTGTCCCTTCAGGACGTATGTGATCATGGCCCTCCTCTGACCTCTATCTCTTATAGTTCTTGAAACTTTTTCTTTTATTTCTTCCGACAAACCCCAGAGATCCTAAAATGTCAAGAATGGAATTCTTTTATTGCTCTGTTCTTTGTAACTCAGAAGTCAGAAAATCTATCTATTTATCGGTCTCTCTCATTTTATTCATATCTATCTATC
>JBBBDQ010001960.1:1402500-1420000 GCA_037127315.1 Ascarosepion bandense
TTCGACCACACGTCATGGTTTCCGTCCATCTAACTTATCGTCAAATAAGCGCGAAGTTCGGTCGCGTGATTTATGTATACGTGCGATTACGTTGACTCGACCATAAAAGCATATAAAATATCAACTAGTACCTCGAAAAAAGTATAGCAAGCGGAAGCCGGAGGAGTCAGATGTTGTGTTAGAGAGAAGTCAGGGGGAGTCGTACAAATTGCTATTTCGGGTTTTACTGATGAATGTGATCCTTAGCTCAACCGATCATTATTTCTTGAACCAAACTTCTGATTGAAACAAAACTCTCAGTTTTTCTACATTCTGTCACAAGAAGAGAAAGGAATAATTCTCGATAACCGAAAGAAAAGAGAGAATTATTTTCTTATTTAAGAAATACTTTAGCAGATGTTTTCGCTTACCGAAAGAAATGTTCGGGAGAATTTTGCTTTTGCGAAAGACATAATTGATTAACTGTTTTTTAATTACTAATTTAATTTAGTATCTGTTTTCACTTAACGAAGGAAATCACCGAAGAATTCTCGCTTTTATGAAAGACATGCTTTAGCAGATGTTTTCGCTTACCAAAAGAAATCAGCGAATGATTTTCGCTTTTAGTAGCTGTTTTCGCTTAACGAAAGTAATCGATGATAACTATTGGCTTTTACGAAATAGATGCATTCATATCTAGTTTCACTTATCAAATGCAATCAGCAAATGATTTTCGCTTTATACGAAAAAGGGCAACCAGTCTACCGGAGAAAGTATTAGAAACCTACTGCGGGAAAATCTTCTGCCCAGTCAATCATGTCTCTTTTGAGACATGATCGCCCATGTATGTATCACGTATAGCACGTAACTGAGTGACTAAAGGGCTAAAATGTAATCATTCAGTCACTAAACATTTTATTCTGGTTACACTTGACACAGCCGCAATAACAGTAGAAATATGATTTTGGTTTTGAAAAGCCCCTGTAGTTATGGAAGTTTTACAGTATCTTTCTTTTATGTGCCATGTCCTTTCAGGACGTAGGCGATCATGGCTTTCCTCATCCCTATCCCTGGTGGCTCTTAGCACGCTTTCTCTTGTTGCACCATGCAACCCTCGTTCCGTCATCCACCTGATCAGGTCCTTCAAATATGTTATCCGCTGCTTTCTCCTGTCTCTTTATCCCTCTATCTGGTTAGTATCAGGTTCTCCAAGCCCTCCTTCCTTATTGCATATCCCAGGAACTTCAGCTGTTTTTTCCTGGTGCTCAGTATTAATTTCCTTTTCGTTTCCATCCTTTCCAAAACCTCATCATTGCTCACATGCTCGGTCCATGATATTCGCAGCATCCTTGTGTTGAATCACATTTCAGCTGCCACAAGTTTTTCTTTCATCTTCGAAGATATTGTCCAACATTCATTGCCATATTGAAGAACCGATATCACATAGCAATCCAGTACTCTCCTCTCTGTTTCTAGTAAAATTGTCCTGTTTGTTAATACTTTACTCAACTTCTGGAATGCTTCTTTCGCCATGCCAATTCGCCTTCGGATCTCAGTGTCGCACTTTCCCTCTTCTGTGAGAACATTTCCTAGGTATTTACATTTCTGTACCTGCTTGATTTTAGAGTCCCTCAACTGTAATTGGTATTTTGGCTTTCCTTTTTTGCTGATGACTATGCATTCGGTTTTCTTGCAGTTTATGTGTAGCCCTTGTCACTCTCTTCAGCTACCTTCTGTAGGAGGTCTTGTAGTTTTCTTTCTTTGTCTTATTATACTTTGATAAAAACAAAAAAATGCATTATAAAAACATATTATTATTATCTTCCCTATCAGCTACAACGTGCAACAAATATAGACCTTACACCTCGACGCAGTCAAATAATTTTGTGCATCTATTAACCAGGGTTGGTGCGTACTACCGCCGAATCGCCCGACCGAGACGGGGCCCAAACATGAGCAGTGCTTTGTGACTCTCACTATCTTATCAACATTTACATTTTTCTACCTACGTTTATATACATTACAAGTGACTGTTAAAGGATAAAAAAATTCACACTTTTGGACGTCATTCTGGGGTCGTTTTTCATCAGAAAATCTGAATTTGTTTTGCTCAGGCTAAGTCTTGAAAAAGAAAACACTATATAAAATTCACTGTTTTTTTTTAATATCTGTTGCGGATTCCGATGAGGAACCGCACAAAATAATGAACAACAAAAACAGATATGGAGATAGAAAAGTAGGTTATATTGAACGTAATATACAAACTGGAACGCGAGTTAGTCAAGAGAGAAATACTATTAGTAGCGATAAATATAAATATATACAAGTCTTGAAGTGAAGTCGTTGGAAATAGTCTCGAGGCGGTACCGTAAGTTTTTTCTTTGAATGTCTGGCTTCCTTGAGGGCCATCCATCGGTCCAGTGATCTTTCTCGGCCTAGGAAAGTCTTCTATCAGGGATTAGTGGCGGGTGTCTCGAAGGATACACTACTTGAAGTGCTCGGCATGTCGGAGGAGGAGTATCGCGCTTATTGATCTTGGGTGCCAGGTCGCGATTATCTCAACAACTCTGAGTTTTCACTTACCTGGTGATTGGCTCGGAATCGGTTGTCTCTCAGTGACGCGGCTTTCATATGGGGTCTTTGCCAGATTGCGAACGCTGTGACTGGGGGATTGATATAGGAGACTAATCCAACGGCAGAAGTCGGGTGCGAATCCGGAAGCCTAAGTTAATGATATTCTCAGTTTCTTAAAGCTGCCTGGAATTACTTAAGCTGGTTTAGTATATTTTCTTTTGTTGTGGATTCCGGATGAGGAACCGCACCAAATAATAAACAGCAAAAACAGATTTGGAGATAGAAAAAGTAGGTTATATTGAACGTAATATACAAACTGGAACGCGTGTTAGTCAATTCCGGAATACTATGAGTAGAAATAAATATATACAAGTCTTGAAGTGAAATGTCCGGGTAACTTATTCTAGCTGAGTGGAGCTAAGAGCTAATCTGGCCTCTCGGTAACTTCGGTATTTATCGGTAACTTTAACGGATCTCTACGATTACTCTCCACTGTAAACTACAACTACAACTGTGATTCCAGATCCAACTTCAACTGCTGTTCTCTCTATGGCAGGATTATATGTACATTCAGTCGAGTCCATTATTATATACAAAAAGGGGAAATCTCACAACAATATCCATGTTAAAGGTATTACAATTATTCAATATTTTAACAAGAAAATTCTCCAGATGATGTTATACAATAGCCTCAAAATATTGTTGATTTATTTAAGATGGAATGGTCTATTATGACATGTAGTAGAGTGGGGCCCCTATATCATAGCTTAGGGGGCACGGTACTCTTGCGCCGGTGCTGCGGACACCGTTCTTATTCTACCTGACAAGAAAAATCTTAAGTTGAGTATTGTTGATTTATTTAAGATGGAATGATCTAATGACAAGTCTCTAATTTGTATTCATCTCTCTCTCTCTCACTTGTCTCTTTTTCTTTCTCTCTTTATTCTGCTTGTTCCATTTTACACTGTCTCTTTCTCTATTTCTTTTACCCCACCTTCTTTTTCTTCTTCTTCTTCTTCTTCTTTCTCTTTCTGTCTATTTTTCTTTCTCTCTTTATTCTGCTTGTTCCATTTTACACTGTCTCTTTCTCTATTTCTTTTACCCCACCTTCTTTTTCTTCTTCTTCTTCTTCTTTCTCTTTCTGTCTCTTTTTCTTTCTCTCTTTATTCTGCTTGTTCCATTTTACACTGTCTCTTTCTCTATTTCTTTTACCCCACCTTCTTTTTCTTCTTCTTCTTCTTCTTTTATATCTACTTTATATATTGAATTGAATTCAATTTTTCTAGTTGAATTGTTCAACTATAATGCATATAATCTATCATTGTACATAATTAGGGTACAATAAAATTTGTATTTTATATGAATATTATCTTATGAAAATTGAGATGTAATAGAGTGTGGGGGGCGTACAATAGATTCGGAGGTCCCGTATCATAGATTCGTGGAGTATCATAGTTTCTAGGGTAGCGTATCATAGATACAGAGAAGTACGAGACCCTTGCACCGGCACTGTACATACAAGCGGCAATAAACAAAGACAAAAACATACCAGATTAAAAAAAATATGATCATAGATAGTAGGGCACGAAATATTTTCTCCAGCCCTGCTGGTAAGGGTCAAAGTTTTTCCCATATAAATTAAAATTAAGAACAGCCGGTTTTTGGATAGCATCGAAAGCTGTGTTTACTGTAAAAATCTTTGTAAATATTTTGGATTATAATTGTCAGGTACATCGATTAATAGGGGGTCATTGAGGGTTGTATTTAGGTCACTTGGACGAGTTGGGATAGGAATTAAACATTTTCAAGAATATTAACCTTAAATAGTAGAAAAAAACTTCAAGCAATAAAGGTCAACAACTGTTACGCAGTATTTGGTATTCAACATAAAGACAGTTAATAATAGACTAAGTCTTTAATTGTGTTATTATTTTAAAGTATTTCTCAATTGAAGAACTTTTCTCAAAACCTCATTACGATTATCACCACGGAAAAAATAATTGAAACATCTGAAAGAAAGCAATAATGCCACTAAGACTAGTTTCAGAAATACAGGGTGGATGTGCGTTGTGGTGCAATGGATATCCACTCGGAACGACAAATTGGGGAGCCGAGATCGAATTTCAGTTGAATTTCTTGCATTCACTTGGAAACGGTATTAATCCGTCTCTTACCTCAGATTATGGGTTAAATAAGAGGACTGATTGGGTTCTATAGCCTTGGATGGCAACCAGTGTACCACAGAAAACAATGGCAACCTATTGCGGGGTAAGCTTCTGCCCAGTCAGTCATGTCTCTTTCGAGACATAATCGCCCAAAGCGTGTATCACGTATGGCACTTAACTGACTGACTGAATATAATAGTTGGAAACATGATTAACGGATCTACTGGGCATAAAGTGGGGGATTGGTTTTCTATTGTTATGAAGTAATAAACTGATCACCCACTAATTAATACTTAATAATAAAACACATTTCTTTCCCATCCAGCTATGAGTCAAATAACAGGACAGATTGGGTTCTATAGCCTTAACTGGCAACCAGTCTACTGCAGAAAGCAATGGCAACCTACTGCGGGATAATCTTCTGCCCAGTCAGTCATGTCTCTTTCGAGACATGATCGCCCAAACGTGTATCATGTATGGCACTTAACTGACTGACTGAATATAATAGTTGGAAACATGATTAACGGATCTACTGGGCATAAAGTGGGGGATTGGTTTTCTATTGTTATGAAGTAATAAACTGATCACCCACTAATTAATACTTAATAATAAAACACATTTCTTTCCCATCCAGCTATGAGTCAAATAACAGGACAGATTGGGTTCTATAGCCTTGGCTGGCAACCAGTCTACTGCAGAAAGCAATGGCAACCTACTGCGGGATAATCTTCTGCCCAGTCCGTCATGTCTCTTTCGAGACATGATCGCCCAAACGTGTATCATGTATGGCACTTAACTGACTGACTGAATATAATAGTTGGAAACATGATTAACGGATCTACTGGGCATAAAGTGGGGGATTGGTTTTCTATTGTTATGAAGTAATAAACTGATCACCCACTAATTAATACTTAATAATAAAACACATTTCTTTCCCATCCAGCTATGAGTCAAATAACAGGACAGATTGGGTTCTATAGCCTTGGTCGGCAACCAGTCTACCGCAGAAAGCAATGGCAACCTACTGCGGGATAATCTTCTGCCCAGTCCGTCATGTCTCTTTCGAGACATGATCGCCCAAACGTGTATCATGTATGGCACTTAACTGACTGACTGAATATAATAGTTGGAAACATGATTAACGGATCTACTGGGCATAAAGTGGGGGATTGGTTTTCTATTGTTATGAAGTAATAAACTGATCACCCACTAATTAATACTTAATAATAAAACACATTTCTTTCCCATCCAGCTATGAGTCAAATAACAGGACAGATTGGGTTCTATAGCCTTGGTCGGCAACCAGTCTACCGCAGAAAGCAATGGCAACCTACTGCGGGATAATCTTCTGCCTAGTCAGTCATGTCTCGAAAGAGACATAATCGCCCAAAGCTTGTATCATGTATGACGCTAAACTGACTGATAGAAGCGGTTGTGCGATGTGGTGCAGTGGAACGAGAAATCGGAGAACCGAGTTCAAATCCCAGTTGAATTCGTCGCATTCACTTACGAGCAAATACCCTGGGAAAAGATATTAATTTGTTTTTCTTCCTCCAGCTATGGGTTAAATGGTAGGACAGATTGATTTTATAGCTTTGGTTGGCAACCTACTGCGGTAAAATTTTCTGTAGCGTAGGTGATTCTTTTCTTTTCCCGTAGGTATTTGGACCAATAAATGGACAGCAGTTGGAAAGATAATAATAATAATAATAATAATAATAATAATAATAATAAGAAGAAGAAGAAGAAGAAGAAGAAGAAGAAGAAGAAGAAGAAGAAAAAATATTCAATAATAAAAGAAGGCAGTAAATACAAACAAGATTTACAGTTAGTAGATTCTGTAGAAAAGCAAAACAGAAGCCAAGAACCAACTATTGCGGCAAAAAATATGAAAATGAAAGCCAAAGATAAAGCTCTTGAAAAGATGAAACAGCGCTGGCAAGACAAACCTCTGCATGGCCAATATCCAGAACGTGCCAATAAATCCAATGTTGACAAAGTTAATACTCATCGATGGTTACGTGCATCTGGATTAAAGTCTGAAACTGAAGGATTTATACTTGCAGCACAAGACCAAAGTCTTTTCACGAGAAACTTTCAGGCAAATATTATGCATAATAATATGGATCCAAAATGCAGGTTTTGTGATAAACACCAAGAAACAATAGACCACCTAATCTCAGGCTGTTCTGTGCTTGCCCCAAACGAATATAAAAATCGCCACGATAGAGTTGGGCAATATTTACATTGGACAATGTGCAAACATTATGGAAAAGCTGTAAACAAACACTGGTATGAACATCATCCAGCACCGGTTACAGAAATAGAAGATGTAACCATTCTATGGGATTACACCATCTACACAGACAGAAAAATTGAAGCAAACAGGCCAGACATTATTGTTAAAAACCAGAAGGAGAAAACTTGTCTATTAATTGATATGGCTTGTCCAGCGGATTGTAACATAGCAATCAAGGAATTTGAAAAACTGTCAAAATATAAAGACCTGGAAATTGAAATAGAAAAAATGTGGAAATTGAAAACAAGAGTTGTGCCAGTGATAGTAGGTGCACTTGGAATGATAAAAAATGGAACAAAACAACACATTGAAAGAATCCCTGGAAACCCCAGCTTAAGAGACATACAAAAAATTGTCTTATTAAATACAGCCCACACACTAAAGAAAACGTTATCTATATAATGCTAGGGATGATAGGGAAGATAGAATGGAATGGAGTCATAGCAACACGCCACGACCTGCCTTAGGTCTCCCCGCAGACTTGGTTGGTAGTGAGACCAAAGCAGAAATCGAAATATGATGAAAAATGACATAATAATAATAAACAGGTGCACTATAGAAAGGCTTATTTCTTTCGAACGATTTTTTCTCGATGTCGCTCTTCCAATTGAGATGTTAGACATTTCTCTAACTGTGGGCAGCAGAAGTCTCTTATTATCGGAGAGAGGCTAACATAACTTCCAGTCGAATTCGTTGCATTTACTTACGCAAAAATAACCTCGGGAAATATATTAATCCGTCTCTTCTTCCTCCAGATATGTGTTAAATGACAAGAAAGATTAGGTTCTATAGCCTTGGTTGGCAATCAGTCTACCGCAGAAAGTAATGGCAAACTACTGCGGGAAAATCGTCTGACCAATCGTGTAACACGTATGACACTTATCTGACTGACTGAATATAATAGTTGAGAAATAATTAAAGCTTCCACAAAACATAAAGTGGGGGATCGATTTTTTATTTCTATGAAGTAATAAACTGATCCCCCAGTAATTACTACTTATTACCAACGAGCAGTATAGCCCGGCGTTGCTCGGGTGTAATGAAAGCTTTAAAACTAATCCATGGTCCTGGAGCTCAGACTCTTTGGACGTTGGCACGAAAGACTAAAAAGAAATAGTTGTTTCCAGTTAAAGCGAAACCGTAGACTGAAAGAAAAATGAATGGACCTAAGAACTACAATTATACCTACTTAGAGCCAAACTCGAAGCAAAACAAAAATAAAATGGCTGAAAAAAATACAGACATACAGGCAGATAAACAGACACACACACAAACATCTTGCCTTTTATATATATATATATTATCGATTTTCTGCACTATTGTAAGAACTGCTACCTTGATACTTCTTAATATCGTTTCTTATGTCTTTGACTACGAGTGTATCAAATTTCATTAAAATCGGACCGCTCCTTCTATAACCACGATTTTTTCGATTATCGATTTTCGATATTTATCGGGGGTACCTCGACACAAAACCTTGCTAAGAACACTTGCATTTATAAATAAGTTTAGATAATATAATATAATTCATCTCTTCTCCATCGAACTATAGTTTGAATAGCAGAACAGATTGGGTTCTAGAGCCTTATTTGGCAATCAGTCTACCGCAAAAAATAATGGCTACATACTGGAGGAAAATCTTCTGCCCAGTCAGTCATGTCTCTTTCTAGACATGATCGCCGAAGCATGTATCATGCATGGCACTTAACTGACTGATTATACACAAGGATGTGTTTGGAAGTGAAATATATTTACACGTATGATATTCCTTAGTAAATATAGCCAATGGTTTAAAATGATGAAAACGTTATCTTCAAGTAAACGTTACAAAATTCGATAAATAGTGCTCTTAATCATCGTTTCTGTGTATTATTAATTACGACTAGGAACAAAACTAAACGAACACAATTTTAATGAACGTTATTTTCCTCATGAAATTAGGCGCGTTATTAAAAAAAACTACAAAGAAAGGACTACATATAAACTACAAAAAGACTGAATGTATATTAATCAGTAAAAAGAGAAGCCCAGAGTGCTGATTACAAGATGGGGATACTAAAATAAAACAGGTGCAGAAATTTAAATACCTGGTAAGTGTTCTAACAGAGGACGGAATCTGCGATAAGGAGGTCCGAGGGCGTAATGGCATGGCCAAGAATGCATTTCAGAAACCGAGTAGAGTATTAACAGACAGGAAAATTTCGCTGGAAACAATCAAGGGAGTACTAGATTGCTTTGTGATGTCTGCTCTTCGATATGGCAGCGAATGATGGACAATCACATCAAAGATGAAAGAAAGACTTGAAGCAACCAAATGGTGGTTCTACAGAAGCATACGGGATATAAAGTGGGGGATCAATTCTATATTACAATCAATATGTAAACTGACCCCTCACTTATTGGTCACAGCAGATTTGTATACATTTACATTCCTGAGATCCAAAAGAACAAAGATGCATTCAAGAAGCTGAGTAGAGTATTAAGAGACAGGAAAACTTCGCTGAAAACAAAGAAGGGAATACTAGATTGTTTTGTGATGTCTGCTCTTCAATATGGCAGCGAATGATGGACAATCTCATCAAAGATGAAGGAAAGCAACCGAAATGTGGTCCTACATAATGTTACTGGGGATAGCATGAACATAACATGTGAGCAACGATGAGATTTTAAAGAGGATGGACACGAGAAGGAAACTGATACTTAATATCAGGAAAAGACAGCTGATGTTTTGAGGACATGTAATGAGGAAGAAAGGCTTGGAGAGCCTGATGCTCACGAGATGGACAGAGGGGAAGAAAGACAAAGGAAAAACAACGCATGGCATACTTAATGGACTTGAGCAGATGAATGGTGGAGCGGGGATTAAGTGGAATGACAAGGGAAAGGTATTGAGAACACCAAGTGATAGGGAGATGTGGAAGGCTATGATCGTCTATGTCCCGATGGGACGCATAGACGAAGATGAAGGATTAATAAAATCAAATGGGTAGCGGTTTGCCCATGGCCGACCTAGAGTACACAAAAGACAGGAAGGTGGGGTGATCCATAATCCTTCACTTTCTGAAAGAACCTGGGACATAAAAAAAATATTTATCTTACAAATGCTTTTTATTACGATCAGGAAATTAAACCGCATTTATCATCTTTTATTTAGTTAAGGCTTTTTGCACTGATGTGATCACCATTCCCTAAAATCATCAATGGCAGTACCGAAACCATCAACCCCGCTTTCAGTCAGTTAAGTGCCGTACGTGATGCACGCTTGGGCGATCATGTCTCGAAAGAGACATAGACTGATTGGACAGAAGATTATCCTACAGAAGGTTGCTATTACTTTCTGCGGTAGACTGGTTGCCATCCAAATCTATAGAACCCAATCTGCCCTGTTATTTAGCCCATAACTGGAGGAAAGAGACTGATTAATTCCTTTCCAAGAGTATTTGCGCGTAAGTGAATGCAAAGAATTCAACTGGACCCTGCTTTACTCAGATGAATTGGGATGCGGAATTGTACTGGTAGACAGCCTACATTCAACCCTCACACGTGGTTTCAAGAAATCGCATGTGCACTGCGACGGTCACGCTTTTGTCAACGGTATCGACCTGCCGGCTAAACTAGGTGAGAGTAGCTGAAAGGGTTTCCCAAAACGACCGATAAAGAGAACACCTATCTTTAACCCACTTGTACCAAATGGCCAGCGGTTAGTTGCTCGCCTGGGAATAGGAGCTACGTCTCAGAGTTTTGTGGTGCTCATCAAAATTTCCATCTGTGTTAAATGAGTTTTATATTGAACCGGAAGAGACGTCCGCAGCCACCGCATGGTAAGGGAGAAGCGTTCAAAGGATAGTGAGCTCTGATTTTTTTTAGCTTTATCCGTCTCTTGTATTTGTCTTCTGATGTTTACAAAGGATTTTTTGTGAATCTTCGCGTTGCTTCTGAAGCACACATTCGGACCATGGGAAAGAAGATACCTGCGTACGAGATCAGAAGGCAGGCTTTTTTGATTCCGCCCTTCTTAGGGCCAGGACTGAATTACAGAAAGTTCTTATCAGTGACATGTTGTTTGCTGATAGTGCGGCATTAGCATCAAACACCCAGCGTGAATTTCCAGTCACTGATGGATCATATCTGTCAGACTTGCAGAGACTTTCGGCTGACAAATAGCCTGAAAAAGACAAACGTCCTGGGTCAAGATCCGGCAGCATTACCGGTCATCACCATCAATGACTATGAGCTGGATGTGGTCTATCAGTTTACCTACCTTGGCTACACCAACGTTAACATAAACCTCGACAAGAGAATTTGAAAGGCAGCCACAGCCCTTGCGCACCTCGTAACACCTGTTTGGACCAACTTTAAGCTGACAGTGAAGAAAAAGATGGCAGTGTACAACGCCTGTATCATCAGTACACTGCTATACCGCAGTGAGACATGGGCCACGTACGTCAGGCAAGAGAGGCGTCTGAAAACCTTCTACATGAGAAGTATCCGTAGCATTCTGGGAATATAATGGCAAGACAAGGTGCCCAACATTGAGGTCCTGTCTCGCGCGGCTGCCTACCATGGCCTAGTCAGCGTATACTCCGCTGGCTAGGCCATGTCCACCGTATGCCCGACGGCCACATCCCAAAAGAAGACCTCGTGTAAGGAGAGTTGACCCCTGAAAGAAGACCCACTGGGCAGCCACAGCTGCGGTATCGTGACATCGTTAAACGCGACATGAAGGCTGTGGGCTTCAAAGCGGAGTCATGGGAGATTGTGGCAGTCAACCGGTCAAAGTGGAGAGGAACCCTGGCTAAACAACTAAAATCAGGGGAGAAGCAACTGACACAAGAGGCGGATTCGCAAAAAGCAAAGTGACAGCTTTGAGAGACCAGAATCAACATAAACGAAGCCTTTGTATCAGGGACTGTCACTCCCGCATCGGCTTCTGCAGTGACAGAGGCTAATGCTCCAGCCAAACAGGTAGCTAGGTTGCTACCCATGGTCAATCCTGATTGACTGAGGCCTAAGCAAGAATATATTAAAACGGGTTTGTTTAAAAAGAAAATCAAAATGAGTCTATGCTTTATTTTATTATGTTGTTGGTGGATATGTTTCTACGTCTTGGTGTTAAAAATGAAGATCACACTAACCACACTTAGTTTGGTTCTCGTTAAAGCTCCAAACCTTCATCTAAAAAGTAAGAAAGAAATTCAAAGGTCGTGCGCGAGCATACATGTTTGATATGAGTCGGAATTTTTATTTTGAATTGTGGGCGTTTGTATTGACATTTGAGCGTGATGGGATATTTTAAGTTTTGCAAATCTGTGGTGTCGCATGATCATGACATCAACATTCTATTGAAATTATAATTGACATAATGTACCTATTGTCTATAAGGAAATTTGTTTGAACGAAAATTAGCTGTTCAGAAACATCCAATTGTTTTTCTTTAATCCGAAGTGGAAGAGTAGGAAGGTAAATTCCAAGAACCTGATCCTAATCAATATTAAAAAATTTTTAACATTAAGAAGTGATGCAGGCAGAGAGCTCAATGTATTAAGAATACAGAGCCAATATAAATTAGAGAACATTTTCAAAATTCAAAAGTGTCGGTGACTACCAGCTCTCTCCTTTTCCACTTTGTAACTCCTCCACACTCTAACTCAGGGCCTTCGCCATTTGGAAAATCAATGTCGCTGACGTGACGTAGAGTCTCTATTAGAGATGCTATGTCGAAATGTACATCCGACACCTTTGAATTTTGAAAATTTTCTATATATATATATATATATATATATATATATCGCTCATTCAGTAATAGATTAGAGCACTCTGGCTATTGGGCGGGTATAATGACAATATACACGCTAAAAAGTCTGCCTTCTTCTACCGAACGCCCATAGTTCAGAGGTAAAATTGCCGACTGATGCCAATTCAGTCGGGTTTCAATCCTGGGTTAAAGGCAATCGGAGTCTAACCGTACTGATGAGCTGTAATACAGCGAAACAGATCCGTCTGCGGATGACTATATATATATATATATATATATATATATATATATATATATATAAGAACAAATAGGAAACGCACGAAATTAAATTGTTCATTGCTTTAATACACGTGATACGCACACACACACACGTATATTAACTAACGTCACCGCCCAACATATACCTAAACAGACAATCGTTTCTATACAAACATAAATATATATTGTTATACACTTTACTAACCCAAATATCCCACTTACATACATTTAAAAATTATCTATTGCTTTAATATACATGATACATATCTGACCAATAAGTCAGTTAAGTGTCGTACAAAAGGGACATGGCTGATTGGGCGAAAGATTTTTCTGCAATAGGTTGCCATTACCTTCTGCGGCAGACTGGTTGCCAATCAATCTTTCCTGCTGTTTAACCCATAGAGAGAAGCGGCAGATTAATAGTTTTCCCAATAGTATTTGCTTTATAGCGAATGCAATGAATTTAAATGGATTTCGAACTCAACTCTCGATTTCTGGTTCCGAGTTTATAGCCACTGTAATACAACGCACATCCAGTAAGTACGAACCCCAAATCACAACATGCCAGTATGCTGTCTCTTTGGATTTTTTTTTTTTTTGCCCTTAAAAGAAGCTTTAATAAAAGTGAAAAATATTAAATTGAGATACATTTTCTATTTGTTTCTTTTCTGTATTCTATCATTTTCTCAGGTTCCGATCCATATATTCAACTTATGCGTGCCTATATATATATATATATATATATATATACATATATATTTTAATCATCTCACCCCAAGCAAGGCATTCCACTGCCACTATTGCGCATGGGGTTACATAGGAGAAGGTAAAGAGAAGGAGTGGTTAGACATAGGGAATGTTAGGAGGAAGGTGACAGATGAGTAAGGATAGCGAGGATGAGGGTTGGGCAGATGGGAAGAGTGTTTGATAGAATGGGAGCAGGTTAGTGTGTTAGGAGGTGTCTATTGACCTTACATTTAAACTCCTGGAGATTGTAGCCGTCGGGGAAGCAATCGTGTGGAAGAGAATTCCACAGTCGGGAAGTGCGAGGAAAGAAACTATTGGAGTAGAAGTTACGGCTGCATTTTATCGGTTTCACTGTAAAAGGGTGGGATCTAGTTGCTAATCTAGTATCGCGTTCAAACGTATTTAGGGGGCACCAGTGATCTAAGTTCATCGGAGCAGAAGCCGTGAAAGTATATATATATATGGTTAGATGTAACGTAAGTTCTATTTTATCAGTTTCTTCTATCGCAATCCTCTCTTGTGGAATTCTCTTCTGACTTCGTTCTTCTCAGTCAACTCAGTTAAAATGTAAATCGTTATCATCCGTTTTCATTTTCTTTGATTGTTCTCTACCCTTAATAGTATTTTTTATAATTTTCCCAAACATTCAGTAACCACTTGCATCTTAGTGGCCTTATTGCCTTGCGTGGCGTGAAATGACTAAAATATATATATACAAATCAGATTTTCCTTCATCTTTAACTACAAAACATTTTTTGTCGTTAATTTTGAACAATAAACAATTTTCTTTCAGAAATAAATTTCAAGCGAATGAAATATAATATTTCGTGAGTTAGTGAATACATTTTACCTGTTCTATTCCTCCTTTATAAGCAGAACATCGCTCCATAACCCCGTGGATAACCCATTAGAGTCTAGCGTAATGTCACTGGGCCAACGGTCATACCTGGGTACACACTGAGAGGCCAACAGGTGAACTTTTCCTTTTTAGAACCAAAACTTTTAATCTAAGCTTTTTATTATTTTCGATCACGTATTTTGCCTCAGCATTTCCGCACCGGCTGATCTGTCGCTAGAACATATGCAACCTTATTCTTATTTCTTTATCGATGAATTGCCGACGTTGAGTACGAGACCGTGACATTTTTTTCTTTCTCTCTAACGTGTTATTTTGTATTAAATCTGATCTGGTTCATCTAGTAACTGCCAAACTCAGTTTGTTCATTATCTATCTATCTATCTATCTATCTATCTATCTATCTATCTATCTATCTATCTATCTCTCCAGTCTGTCCAGATCTATCTATCTATCTATCTATCTATCTATCTATCTATCTATCTATCTATCTATCCTATCTCAGTCTATCCTATCTATCTATCTATCTATCTATCTATCTATCTATCTATCTATCTATCTATCTATCTCAGTCTGTCCAGATCTATCTATCTATCTATCTATCTATCTATCTATCTATCTATCTATCTATCTATCTATCTCAGTCTGTCCAGATCTATCTATCTATCTATCTATCTATCTATCTATCTATCTATCTATCTATCTATCTCAGTCTGTCCAGATCTATCTATCTATCTATCTATCTATCTATCTATCTATCTATCTATCTATCTATCTATCTCAGTCTGTCCAGATCTATCTATCTATCTATCTATCTATCTATCTATCTATCTATCTATCTATCATTTTGCCTACGATTCGTTTCCCTGGTGAAAAAAAGGTTACAGCATTGATATCTAGCTGAAAAAGCTGGATTGTGATAATAAAGTTATTAAGCAATTACAACCCGTCATCGCAGAAATTCAGACAGTCAACCTCGATTTTCTTCTTGTGAAATGGTAGCAATTATGTTCCTTTTGACAGGACGAAATTACTGATGTCATAAGAAATCCTTGACGTTTATGTTAGTGCTTAGGGCCCGAATTGTTGATTATTCAGTAGTTTGCTAATAGTGATGCATTTCTGGTGAGCATGTTGTTTTTAGAGTTCTCATCCCTTGTTCCCTGTTTAGGATGTGGTTTCCGGCTTTTCTTCTTTTTTTTTTCAATTGGAGTAGATAGACTAAACTATCGTCCGGTTCACACTCCACCCACGTCTACTGAACAGGTGAAGAGGCTCATTCCTTGTTACTTGTTTAGGATGTGGTTTCCGGCTTTTTCTTTTCCAATCTTTTCACTCTTACGTAGCCCCCTGCACATCAGTGGCGTTACCGCTTTGCTCGGGGTAATATGATTAAAAAAAGGCTTGATAACAACAGAGAGCGTGAATAGAATTTCTGTGGAGCGGTCTTTCATTTAACTGAGAAGTGTTGTTTCAGTCATACTGACTTTGAAGTTTCGTGAAAGCATTATTATTATGATGTCTTCACTCTTCAGGGGCTTTGTATATATGCACTTGCAAAATGAAAAAAAAAACACCTGAAGATTTTATAAAGGTGTTTTGTTTATTCAACAAGAGCAGAATGAAAAAAATAAACCCTGAAGAATAAAGACATCGTCATAATGTTTCACGATAATAATAATAATAATAATAATAATAATAATAATGCTCTCACGAAACTTCGAAGTTTGTATGACTGAAACAACACTAAAAAAGTTATATATATATATATATATATATATATATATATATATATATTCTAAACATATACTGTTGAATATAACAGACAATGAATTGGATAATTTTTTATTAATTTGGTTCACATGAGCCATCTTCAGAGAGGTTACAAGGACGTTAACATAAAAACATCCACCATCAGCGACGATTTTATCTTTGTTGACATAAAACTTTTGTAGGCAATGATAACAGTGACCAAAAATAGCAAACGCATTTCGCAAATTTGTAATGCGGTTCTATGACGGCACACCGCGTGAGAGCTCGAAATGATAATAGAACCATATATTTAAATGCAATGTAATGTGTTATGACCAGATTTAAACGTGATTTTATTAAGTGTGGGTTGTTTGGAGTTAATTTAGATGGCCTCCAATATCTGAAGGTTCTTTTTAGTGTGTGCATGAGTGAAGATTATTGTGTTGCTGACTAAAATCTGTCTAATATTAAGTACATTGCTATGTTTTTCTAAGAAAGGCGACATGTAAGTCTACGGAAGAGCGTGGTTGTAGTAAAACCAATATATGTAGTGGGTTTATTGTTAGTGCCAGATTAAACAAAATAAACATTCCTTGTCTCTTAAATTTAACAGTATATATTTAGAAAATTATCTGTTGCCTCGATATACTATATATATATATATATGAATCATTTCATCCCAAGCAAAACAGTAATGCGACTAGATGGAAATAAACAAAAAAATATCGAAATGTTGAACAAGTGTTGTCTTTATTTTCACCTGAAATTAAAGCCAAAATACGATGTTTAGAACGGCTCATGGTTAAACATAATAGACATTCATTGTCTCTTATATTTAACAGTATATGTTTAGAATATATATATATATATATATATATATATATATATATATATATATATATATATATATATATATCCAGGTGAAGAGAACCAACAGTTTGTATAAACAGTTCGAAGTTTTTGTCATTTTTTTAAAAAGTTATGTCTCATATTTTTACTTTTTTTTTTCTTTCACTTTCTGCAGATGCACGAACCGGATTCTTTATATTTTCCTCAAGCTGCTTGCAAATTAAGTTGAATAGAATCCATTCATAATTGTAAAATCATAGTTGAAC
>JBBBDQ010001960.1:1422500-1425000 GCA_037127315.1 Ascarosepion bandense
CGGCTCGGGCCATTTATTTTACTACCAGTTATTAACCTTTGCTCTCAGTTACGAAAGCTCTTGCAACGTGTTTACTCTTTAACAGTGCCTTATCATTTAATTTCTTTGCAATAATCACACTACCGCCCATAATTATTAGGCCACTCCAGTTAAAAAAAAAATGATGTATTTCATACTATTTTTAGTATTTATTTTCAAGTGGATAATTCTAAATGAAAATAAAATGGTTCTGTTGCTATTATTATTTTGCAAGTTTTTACAAGGACGCCAGGAAGTCTTTGCCTTGGCCAGCCAATTAGATGAGACTGGCATGGTGAAGAGAGCACAAAAACTGGACACCAGAACTGTCCATTTGATGCATATGTTACTGTGCAGTATTAACAAAAGAACCATTCTATTTTCATTTAGAATTATCCACTTGACAATAAATACTAAAAAAAATAGTATGAAATACATCATTTAAAAAAACAAACTGACGTGACCTAATAATTATGGCCAGTAGTTCATCTTGTAGATGTCTTCGAATAGTCAACAGTATATATATATATATATATATATATATATATATATATATATACTCTTATCATAATGACCGTTGTGCGTTTATATATATATATATAATTCTCTCAAATATTTTTACGGCAGGGGTAAACTCATAATTGAAAAAAACGTAACTGCACTTTAATTTTTGAGTAATAATATTGATAAACTAGAACGGAATTCATTTATGACTGAGCCTGATATTTACTTTTGTGCACTTATTGACACAAAACTCTTCAAAGAATTGTTTTTTTTATATAAACCATATATATATATATATATATATGCAAATGTACCGATTTACGCGCCATTTCGATGTTGTGGTACGTCTCTTCTTGCATTTTTTCTTCTCACGGCCACAACTGGGCTTCTTTTTTTTTTCTTGTTAATGACTGCCGCAATGAGTGAGTGAATGACCAATCCCACGCGAGACTAGAACGCGTGACGCGCAGATATCAGCTGAGCGAAAAGAATTGAGCAGAGAAGCAACCTCTTGTAGATCAAGGTTACATCTGAAACGAATTGTTATCACAGCCAGAAACAGGCGAAGAGAAAAGTAACCTTCTCAAAACAATACACGCAAAACAATGTACTTGTTTAGTATGCATCGCTTATTTTTTCGCCCTGAAAGAAAGAGCTTAGAGATGATAATAGTGACAGTAAAACACAGCATCTCGCGGTTATTTTTTTTCCGTTTGGATTTCCTATGGAGATTTGCATTTTTTTTTTTTAAATCATTTCTCCATAAGCGAGGGAAGAAGGCCACGATGACTCAAGAGAATGAAAAGTCTTGAGTGAGGGTCAATAAAACGAATAGATCTGAAGAAAACAGAAGGCGGTGATTGACGTGGCATTTAGATTTAGATTTTAGCTAGCAGGGCCTCAAAAAATCGGAAGAGAGTTCCACAGGACGAGAGTTAATGAACATATCGCCCCAAGCAAGACAATTCACTGCCACTGGCGCGCAGGGGGTTACTTAGGAGTAAATTTATGAGAAAGAATGACAAGTTATATTGGGAGTCAGGAAGTGGGTAAGAGAAGGATGAGAATACTGATGAGAATGGAGTGGACGGAGAAAGGAGCATGGGAGAGAGAGAGAGGATGCAAGTCAGTGAGATAGGAGAGAATCATTGACTTCTCATTTAAATTCTTGGAGATTGCATCTGTCGGGGAAGCAAGTAAACGGAAGGGAATTATCAATACAAATTGTCACACTGAGATTCGAAGTCGTATTGGAATGATCAAGGACACATTCCAAAAGCTAAGCAAATTATAAAGAGACTGGAAAATTTTGTTGAAATCTAAAAAATACTAGACTGTTATGTGATATCTATCCTCCTATATATTTTTTTATAATCATATCATCCATAAGCAAGGCAGATTACTGCCACTGGTGCGCAGGGGGTTACATAGGAGTAAATTTATGAGAAAGAATGACAAGTTATAGTGGGAATCAGGAAGTGGGTAAGAAAAGGATGAGAATACTGTTGAGAGTGGAGTGGACGGAGAAAGGAGCGTGAGAGAGAGGATGCAGGTTAGTAAGATAGGAGATGGCTGTTGACTTTACATTTAAAATTGACTTTACATTTAAATTCTACCTGTCGAGAAAGCAAGTAAACGGAAGGGAATTTCATAGACGGGAAGTGCGAGAAAAGAAGCTACTAGTAGAATATGTGTTTACATTTTATTGGTTTCACAGTAAAATTTACTAATCTTGTAGCTCGAGTACATTCATACATAGGGGGCACCAGAGAGCAAAGTTCATCGAAGCAGAAGCCGTATGTGAGAAAAGAAACTATTAAACTAGAACTAACTGTTGAATCTGCTTAGTTCAAATGTAAAACGATGAAACTTAGTTGTTAATTTTGAAGTCGTTTCAATTCAAACAGTCGATGCATGAAAGAAGAAAGCTCTTGAGAACAATTACCATGAAAATATTTGTTGAAAAGACAGAGAGAAG
>JBBBDQ010001960.1:1430000-1435000 GCA_037127315.1 Ascarosepion bandense
GATTTTTTTCCAGCCCTCACCTCTCTCTCTCTCTCTCTCTCTCTCTCTCTCTTTCTCTCTCTCTCTCTCTTGTTTCTACTCTTAACCCAGTTTTCTATTTTTATCTCTCTCTGTCTCTCTCTCTCCTCCCCCGCTTCTCATATCTTTGTATATTTCTCTCTTTTTTTCAGGGCCTGAATGTCTTAGTTCAGCCCTCTGTAATTTCTTTCTCTCTTTCTCTAAATAGACGTTTCTTATTTCTTTCTTTACCTATGTTCATCTTTCTCTCTCTTTTCATTTCCTCTCTTCACACCCTTTCTCTATTTCTTTTCTCTCTCTCTCTTTCTCTCTCGCTCTTTCCTTTTTCTTTCTCTGCGTCTCCTCGGGTATCACTTCTTCACTCTGTATTTTCCCCTCTTTCTCACTGCCCCTCACTCTTTTTCTTAACTTTTGCCTCTTCTCTTAACCCCCTTTTCTATATTTGTCTTTTTGCTCCTCGGCTTACCATCTATTTTTTCACTTTTTGGACATCACAACATCACACTGTATTGTCTGCCTCTTTCTCTCTCTATATATTTCTCTCTACACTTCGACTTCTCGTTTTTTTCACTCTTTTTCCTCTCTCTCTCTCATTATCAATTTTTCTCCACAGCTTCTCTCACTCTCTCTCTCCCTCTTTTTCTCTCTCGATTCCGCACTGTATTCCTTCTTTCTCTCTCACTCCTTTCACTGTTTTTCTCAGTGTTTCCAATATACTCCACTTCCTGTATCAAATCCTCACTATCTCTCTATCTCTCTATCTATCTATCCTTTTTCTTTCTTTCTTTCTTTCTTTCTTTCTTTCTTTCAACAGTACATATCTATCTATCTATCTATCTATGTCAGTCTGTTGATTATCTATCTATCTATCTATCTATCTATCTATCTATCTATCTATGTCAGTCTGTTGATTATCTATCTATCTATCTATCTATCTATCTATCTATCTATCTATCTATTCTTATCTATCTCAGTCTATTCTTATCTATCTATCTATCTATCTATCTATCTATCTATGTCAGTCTGTTGATTATCTATCTATCTATCTATCTATGTCAGTCGTTGATTATCTATCTATCTATCTATGTCAGTCTGTTGATTATCTATCTATCTATCTATCTATCTATCTATCTATCTATCTATGTCAGTCTGTTGATTATCTATCTATCTATCTATCTATCTATGTCAGTCTGTTGATTATCTATCTATCTATCTATCTATCTCATCTATTCTTATCTATCTATCTATCTATCTATGTCAGTCTGTTGATATCTATCTATCTATCTATCTATCTATCTATCTATCTATCTATCTATCTATCTATCTATGTCAGTCTGTTGATTATCTATCTATCTATCTATCTATCTATCTATCTATCTATCTATCTATCTATGTCAGTCTGTTGATTATCTTATCTATCTATCTATCTATCTATCTATCTATCTATCTATCTATCTATCTATCTATCTATGTCAGTCTGTTGATTATCATATCTATCTATCTATCTATCTATCTATCTATCTATCTATCTATCTATCTATGTCAGTCTGTTGATTATCTATCTATCTATCTATCTATCTATCCTAGTCTCTTTATATATATATATATATATATATATATATATGAAAGAGGAAGAAAGGAAGTAAGAGAGCAAAATGGAAAAAAGTGAGGATATATATATATATGTGTGTATGTGTGTGTGTGTGTGTGTAAAAGTGAGGATATATATATATATATATATATATTATTATTATTATTATTATATCAATAAATTTCGATGTGTACGTTCCGCTATTTCAGCGAGAAAATTTTCTCTTCATCATTAGACAATACTATTTACACCGAGCACTCCACCTGAATTATATTTAATATTGATAAAATTAATATTAATAGGATCTAGTTTTGAGGATTTTACCTATATACTCTTCGTTTTTGTGATTTAAAATAACACACACACACACAAACACACACACACACACACACACCCTTATATATATATATATATATATATATATATATTATGAAGGAAGAGAGAGAGATCTCCACTTCTCACACAATTTTCCAATGTCCACTTTCTCTCTTTTCTTTTCTCTCTCTTTCTCTCTCTCTCTCTCTCTCTCTTTCTCTCTCTCTCTCTCTCTGAACCTAATTTAGTCACTCTATATTATTTCTCTATCTCTCTCCGAATTTCTGGTCCTCGTCTCTTTTCTGTTTCACGCTCTCTCTCACTCTCTGTGTCTTTCTCCCTCTCTTCACCATTTTATCCCACTCTCTTACTCTCCTCTTCTTTTTCTCTCTTGCTCAAGCACTGTTTCTCTCTCTTTCTTAACCTAAGTTCCTCAGTCTGTATTCTCTCCCTGTTACTATCTGAATTCCCAGTCTTCGTCTATTTCTGCTCCTCGCTCTTTTCTTTTCTCTCATTGTCTCTCTCTCTTTATATATCTATCTCTATTGTTTTATCTCACTCTCTTACTCTCCTTTTCTACACTCTCTCTCTCTCTTTTCTCTCTCTTATGATTCTTATCCCAGACATAACACCGATTACACATTTACTTTCACGTCTCCACATTGCAGTTCCGACTAGCAATGCAGGGACAAGCAACATACGACAACAGATATCAAAGACAACCAGACGTTATATTAAATATAAAAATAAAAGCCAATAAAATATAAACAAAAACAGATAGATAAGAAAATAAGTAATGCTTATATATGTCAAAGTCTAGATTACACACGATTGTCCGCAGTATTCATTTTTACCTTGGAACAACTCCAAAACGATGTGTTCGAGGCGCACCATGGAGTTTTTACAACGGCGTCATATCATCTCATCAGTTGAGCAGAAAGACAAGCAAAAGCAGAGAAAGAGTGACTAGGGAAGATAATATTGTTAATGATTGTGATGAGTATTCGGGATTTTACAAGTACAGGGACAAGCCACTGGTGCCTCTGCAATAGGTGCTTACTCGTGCAACCAGATTAGCAACTGGGTTCCACCCATTCACAGTTAGATTAACCAAATGATGACGACAATTCTACTCCTGCAGCTTCTTCTCTCGCACTTCCCGCATTTGAAACTCGCTTCCTTATTCTTGCTTTCCTGACGGCTACAACCTCCAGGAATTTAAATGCAATGTCAATACTCATCTCTTAACCACTTGACTCTAGTTCTCTCTTCACCACCCTGTATATTCTTTACTTTCTCTCCACCTTTGCAATTGTCATCACACCTGTATTCCCATCCTTCTCTTGCTCATTTCTAACTGATTCTTCTTTCTCTTCACTCTCTTTTACTTCGTCTTTCTACGCTTATGTAGCCCCCTGCACATCTGTGGCGTTACCGCCTTGCTCGGGGTGATACGATTAAAAAAAATTATTGTAATTCTTAATTTTTAAATTTAAATTAACTAGCTAGTTCGAAAATTTATTTAAAGCCAGAAAATATTTTTACATTGGAAGAAATAATGGTTTAGTAATAAAAGTCTTACTAATTAACCCATAGTTTTGGGGGAGAAGAGTTAGATTAATAACTTTTCCAAAAGTATTAGCGGGTAGGGGAATATAACGAACCCAACGGGAATTGAAGCTTGGCTCTCCGATTAACAATTCCTAGCCATTATCCATTACACCACTCGCACATCTAAGCTTACAGCACCTGGTATTCCCAGTTATTTAGGTATTCGCCAGTTTCGACGTTGCTTAACTTCGGTGATCACACGAGAACCGGTATTTCAATGTCGTGTGTCCTAAATTCTGAAGGAATTACAAACTGTAGCGTTAATTCTAGAATCTGAAAGAATTTTTATAAGTTGAATATATTTAAAGGCGTATTTTCTTTTATACCATATGGTATTTCAAAACGATGTGTCAGCACATAAAATTTATTTTGGACCACTGAGACAATTTATCTTGCCAGAATCTACGTTACACATTTTAAAGTCTACCCTTTGCACATGCATTAAATATTGTTGCTGTATCTGGTCTGATATTTCTGCTATGCATTTTAAGATTCTTGATAAAATTACAAAAAAAGTATCTGCTATGTTACTGGTATTGACATAGTATCTCGACAGTGTTATTAAAACATTACTTATTTTATAATTATAAATTTAAATATGATTTTATCATATATATATATATATATATATATATATATATATATATATATATTCTAAACGAGTTATTACGCGTATATATAGTCATTTGCAGACAGATCTGTTTCGCTGTATCACAGCTCATCAGTACGGTTAGACATCCGATTGCTTTTTACCCAGGATTGAAACCCGACCGAATTGGCGTCAGTCGGCATCTTTACCTCTGAGCTATGGGCGCCCGGTAGAAGGAGGCAGACTTTTTAGCATGTATATTATCATTATACACGTCCAATAGCTGAGAGTGTTCTAATTCATTAATGAATGAACGATGCGTATATGACAGAGTAACTACTGTTTATCAAAGTATACCATTCTCATATATATATATATATATATATATATATATATATATATGGTTGTAATATAATTAATTTAGCAGTTTCGAAGCGTAGAATTTCCCAAGTTTTGGAATCACATTTTTACTGACTATCTTAAAGTGATCATTTTTGGAGTGACTAACGGAAAATAAATTTTTCCATTAGTCACCCAAAAATGATCAAGTAAGTGGTGTGTATTTGTCTATATTTCCGAGATGAGGTAAAATGTACACTATTTACTTTATTCGGACTATTCATATTGGTTGACATTTGTACGACGTTTTGGCCGTTGTACGCTCCGGCCTTCTTCAGGTGCTAGGAAATTTTAACCGAACCCTTTATTACGATCACTGGGATATATCATTCTCAATCTTTGTGCGAAGCCTCTTTTGGTAGTCATGAGTTATCTCCCGCTAACATGACTCTCTAAGTTATTTTATCACCACTGCTGTAGCCTGGTATTGAACTGGTAGATATAAACGTTGCTTAGTTCCAGTAACTTGACCCAAAG
>JBBBDQ010001960.1:1440000-1457500 GCA_037127315.1 Ascarosepion bandense
TCTGTTATTCTAATGCACTGGTTAAACCTAACCTCTTGGTCTCGTGTCTTTCTTCCTGGCCCTAAAAAGCCACAACTTGGCAACAAAGATTCGCCACAACACTATCTATGACTCTTCACTATCTATCTATCTATCTATCTATCTATCTATCTATCTATCTATCTATCTATCTATCTATCTACAACCGCGCTCTCCCGTAGACTTCCATGTCATCTTTCTGATCAGAGTACTATTAAACATTTCTCTGAAAAACATAAACATGTAGGTAATATCAGACAGATTTTGGTCAACAATACGGTGATCCTTACTCATACACACAGTAAGAGGAACCTGCAGATATTGGAGGCCATGTACATCAAATCAAAACAACCAACACGCAATAAAATCAACTTTAAAACAGGAAATAACATATTACATTGCATTTGACTACATGGTTTTGTTGTCATTTCGCACTATCCCGCGGTGTGACGTCATAAAACCGCATCGCAAACTTAAGAACTGTATTTATTATTTTTGGTAACTATTGCCGTTGCCAAGCAGAGTTTTATGTCAACACAAAATAATATCGTCGGTGATGGTGGATTTTATAATATTTCAGTTTAAACAACCTCTCTGAAGATGGCTCATGTGAACCGAAAGCTTAGAAGAAAACCAATAAATAATTATCCAAATGTTGGAGAATTTTTGTCTTTATTTTCAACTGAAAATAAAGCAAAAATACGACGTTTAGCAAGGCTCATGATTAAACATAATAGACATTCATTGTCTCTTATATTTAACAGCGTATGTTTAGAAAATTACTTGCTGCCTCGATATACTATATATATATATATATATATATATATATATATATATATTTCATGTATGTATGTATGTATGTATGTATGATCAATTTGTCAGGAGGGTGACTTATCGATGTTATTGGTCATGAGGAGGCGATCCCAGTTTGTGGAACCTTAGGAAAGTGTCTGAAATCCATACCACGCTTTGACTTCAACCTTGTGATCGAGTTGTGCTAGCTCCAAGTCCCAAGTCATCGTGAACGAAGGTTTGAGCGTCCTGGCCTTGTTCAGACTGTTGTTCACGTTAGATAATGCGTTAGATAATGCGTTCTCTCCCAGAGACTGTAACTAAGGTCTGCTCATCATAGTTCCAGTATAAACCACGAGTGAGGTCTGCGGGTATTCTACAAGCACAAGTGTGCTTAAGTTGGCTTCTGCAATGGGGATTAGCTAGCCGCCCTAACAGACGGGTATCCCAGAATAAGTACACAACAAGCCATAATTATTAGACCACCCCAGTGTTTTACAAAAATGATGTATTTCAGACTATGTTTTAGTATTTATTGCCAAGTGAATAATTGTAAATGAAAATAAAATGGTTCTTTTGTTAATACTGCACAATAACATGTGAATCAAATAAATTTATAAATATTTAATAATTATCTATATTGCAGTTTCATCAATGAAAGAATGAAGAAAATTTAGGGTAATTCGGACGAGTTCATCTTTGTAAAATTTTGCAAAGTAATAATAACAAAAAAAAATCTATTTTCATTATCCACTTGGCAATAAATACTAAGATTAGTATGAAATACACCATTTCTTTTAAAAATTTGGGGCGGCCTAATAGTCATGGCCGGTAGTATATATATATATATATATATATAATAAATAGAAAAAGTAAAGAACAAGTAGGAAAATTGTCTTTAATCTAAGATGACTTTATTAAGCTTTATTTGCAAAGTAATAACAAGAAAAGAACCATTCTATTTTCGTTTAGGATTATCCACTGAAAATAGTATTTAATACATGATTCTTTTTAAAAACTAGGGTTGTCTAATAATTATGGTCGGTAGTGTATGTATGCAAATAGATTTGAATGGATGAAGCTGGTGCATCAAGTAAATGAAAAGATGAGAAGTGCTGCACGAAAAGTCGAGGAAGTAAACCTCCCAGCTGACAAAGTTAATCAGTAGAATCTGACGTACGAGATATGCAGAAGAGTGTGCCCCTCCAAGTCGGGTTTGGTGAACCACATGCGTTCTCACAGACATATCGAGCCGGTTGACTCTGGTCAGATTGATGATCCCCGCCACATCCGCTGCACTTGTGGGAATGAATGTCGGTCAAGTGGTGGTCTCATACGTCATGCTCAGATAAACCAAAGGCAACAGCCTTTAGCTGGTGGAACTAGTATTGTGTGTCACTTGTGTATCAGAGACAACGTTTAAAGCTGGCTTTAAAAGCCATTTTCGCTTTTCTCACAGGTAGAGTCCTTCAAATAGATACACTTGGTGGTTGTACTCGAACACAGGGTGACAGCCATCATGTATGTATGTATGTATGTATGTATGTATGTATGTGTGTGTGTGTGTGCGCATGTATGTAAAAAACTCGAGGTTTTAATTCTTGATTTATGGGAAAAACGCTTCAGAAGGATTAGCAGGTAGATAGACACTAAGTAAATATGCTCTTAAATTAAGTGACAACATTATATGAGTAACGTGAGTAAATTCTTCCTCAATGCAAATGCCATTTTGAGATATAACTCGTCAGAGTCGTTCGCATACAGAGGTCGTTTAGATGAGTCAGTTAGCATATGGAGAACACCTGTCATTAGCCAACACGATCATTTGTTTCCTTTCTCAACTTAGGCTTTCTTTTTCTATTTCTTTTTTTTAATTCTTTTCGTTTGAATATTGTATCCCTTCTCTTTTTTATTATTTTCTTTCCGTTTTCACAACCACCACTCTGACTCTTAATTTCGCTTTTTTATTCACCAGTTATTTTTATTTATTTATTTTTTTACTAACATTTCTTTAATTTACTTTACGGGTACCTGTATCCACTACTTTTTTTGCTGGTTCAGGGCTAAACCACACCTTCAGGACGTAGGCAATCATATCTTTCTCCACAAATTCCGTTACCTGTATCCACTACTTTTTGTTGTTCAGGGCTAAACCATACTTAGACGTAGGCAATCATATCTTTCCACAAATTCCGTTACCTGTATCCACTACTTTTTTGCCGCGTCTAGGGCTAAACCACCTTCAGGACGTAGGCAATCATATCTTTTTCCACAAATTCCGTTACCTGTATCCACTACTTTTGTTGAGTCTAGGGTTAAACCACACCTTCAGGACGTAGGCAATCATGTCTTTCCACAAATCTTCCAAGTTACCTGTATCTTACCATTTTTTTGCTGAGTCTAGAAGCAAAACCACACCTTCAGGACGTAGGCAATCATATCTTTCCACAAATTCCGGTTACCTGTATCCACTACTTTTGCTGAGTCTAGGGCTAAACCACACCTTCAGGACGTAGGCAATCATATCTTTCCACAAATCTCCGGTTACCTGTATCCACTACTTTTTTGCTGAGTTCAGGCTAAACCACACCTTCAGGACGTAGGCAATCATATCTTTCCACAAATTCCGGTTACCCGTATCCACTACTTTTTTGCTGAGTCTAGGGCTAAACCACACCTTCAGGACGTAGGCAATCATGTCTTTCCACAAATTCCGGTTACCTGTATCCACTACTTTTTTTGCTGAGTCTAGGCCAACCACACCTTCAGGACGTAGGCAATCATATCTTTCCACAAATTCCGTTACCTGTATCCACTACTTTTTTTGCTGAGTCTAGGGCTAAACCACACCTTCAGGACGTAGGCAATCATATCTTTCCACAAATTCCGGTTACCTGTATCCACTACTTTTTTGCTGAGTTCAGGGCTAAACCACACCTTCAGGACGTAGGCAACCATATCTTTCCACAATTCCGGTTACCTGTATCCACTACTTTTTTGCTGAGTCTAGGGCTAAACCACACCTTCAGGACGTAGGCAATCATATCTTTCCACAAATTCCGGTTAACGTATCCACTACTTTTTTGCTGAGTTCAGGGCCAAACCACACCTTCAGGACGTAGGCAATCATATCTTTCCACAAATTCCGGTTACCTGTATCCACTACTTTTTTTAAGGAAAGTCTAGGCTAAACCACACCTTCAGGACGTAGGTAATTATATATTTCCACAAATTCCACACTAAAATTTACCACTTTTTGCCGAGTTTAGGCCAACCACCGGTGAATGTAGGCAATCATATCTTTCCACAAATTCCGGTTACCTGTATCCACTACTTTTTTTTGCTGAGTCTAGGGCTAAACCACACCTTCAGGACGTAGGCAATCATGTCTTTCCACAACTTCCGGTTACCTGTATCCACTACTTTTTTGCTGAGTCTAGGGCTAAACCACACCTTCAGGACGTAAGCGATCATGTCTTTCCACAACTTCCGGTTACCTGATGGTCTGGTGTTCCTCCTGCATATTTAGAGAGTCTTTGTAAAATCCAAAGGAGATTCTGCAATATTACTGATCATTACCTGGCGTCTCAGCTTTAGTTACTCTCCAACCGCTGTAAAATTGATTCTCTATGCCTTTTCTATGAATAATTTCCTGATAATTGTTTGAAAGAGCTCTTCGCTATGGTTCCTTAGATTTTATGGATATAAACACAATACTAGATTAGAAACAAGATTTTTTCTTTTCGCGATTAAACTGGCTAGATATAGCCCTAAGTTCTATGCTAATAGTTTTTTCCTCGCACTTCTCGCTGGTGGAACTCTCTTCCGGCTCCATGATTTCCAGCCAATTTTGATCTTCAAATGTAATGTCAAAGGTTCTAAATGCTCTTTTATTTTTCTTGCTCTTTAATAATGTTTCTTAAGTTGTTTTTTTCTGATTCTTTGACATTCAGTAACTATTAGTATTTATTTATCTTATTTATGCCATTCAACCACGCATAAACTCTAAGTAAATAGTATCTTAATAAAATATATGCCACTATCGATTTTACTGTACTTAACTAATACTTTAATCATTGGGGATCGTAACTAGAATTTAGTTTCTTTAAATATTACTTATTTTATTAATATAACATTTCAATTTTAAATATAACTTATTTTTATTAATGTAACATTACAATATAAAATATTACTTATTTCATTAATATAACACTTCAATATAAAATATTACTTATTTTTATTGATATAACATTTCAATTTTAAATATTTACAAATCAACCATCCGTCCGTGTGTGGAATACTGCTGTCATATATGGCCAGACGCCCCCGCTGTTCACCTCAATGTTCTCGACAGTCTCCAAATATGATAGGTAGTAATATGATAGGTAGCGACATTGATACACTCATAGACAAAGACATAAGAAACGATATTCAAAAGTTTCAAGGTTGCAGTTTTTACAATAGTGCAGAAAATCGATAATATATAAAAGGCAAGATGTTTGTGTGTGTGTCTGTTTATCTGCCTGTATGTCTGTATTTTTTTCAGCCTTTTTATTTTAGTTTTTGCTTCGGGTTTGGCTCTAAGTAGGTATAATTGTAGTTCTTAGTCTCAGCCATGATACCATTTACTCAGAGGACTTATTTAGCCTTCAAAATTCAGTTTACGACGAAAAGAACTTATTTGATATCGATACCAGGAAATCAAAATTTGACTTACATCCATTCATTTTTCTTTCAGTCTACGGTTTCGCTTTAACTGGAAAAAACTATTGCTTTTTAGTCCTTCGTACCAACGTCCAAAGAGTCTGAGCTCTAGGACCATGGATTAGTTTTAAACCTTTCATTACACTCGAGCAACGCCGGGCTATACTGCTAGTTACATATTATAAATAAACATATTTCTATTCGATATGACTTTCTGGCAAACATGGATAAAGGTTCCTGCAATAAGACGTAGTATCAAAGGAATTTTTTTCCGATGACACTGTTATTTTTTTATAAGTACCTTCACTCCTCGACAATATTTATTGTTATAAAAATGGAAGATTAGAATTGGAATTAAACCTAAACATATGATGAAAATCGATTCATACATTTTGTTTTTGTTAAGAATTTGCAACAAAAATATTAAACACTATTTAATAGATTGTTTATTTATAAGGATAATTTTATATTTTCAACCTTATAAAATCTAGTACAATTAGAACTAATGCAATATATATTCTTTACAATGGACTAAATGTAAAAAAAAACAAAACAATTTGTTATTCATAAGTTTATAAATTACAGGAACTGCATTCATTTCTTTTTACCTTTCGCTGTTTTTCCTTTTTCAAATATATGCTTCTTTCTTTCTTTCTTTCTTTCTTTCTTTCTTTTCCTTTCCTTTTTAGATTTCGTTGTCTTTTTCTTTTTTTAAGCTATCCTTTTTTTCTTTCTTTCGGTTTTTTCTTTCTTTTTTCTTTCTTTCTTTCTTTCTTTCTTTCTTTCTTTTTTTCTTTCTTTTCCTTTCCTTTTTAGATTTCGTTGTCTTTTTCTTTTTTAAGCTATCCTTTTTTCTTTCTTTCGGGTTTTTTTTTCTTTCTTTCTTTCTTTATTTATTTATTTATTCACAATGACTTAAATTGTTTCCTTTATTGGAAACGTAGTTTTTAATCATCATTTTCTTTCATAAAAGAAATCGACCTTCGTAATTTCGCTAAACTGTTAAGCATTAAAGACCCACCCACAAGCTCTTAAACGATATCTCACCCATATGTAGGCAAGACACGCGAACGCAAGGATATTTGACCTGTAGTACCTATTTATGTCTACAGCCACACCCACACACGTTATACGATCAAAGACCTCGATTGAAACGGTTTTTCGGGTATTAAGGCACAATCAAAAAATTAAGAAAGAAACGGCATAATATATGCTTTGTTAGAGAAGAAAGAAAATCATAAATTGGGTTTAACGTACCTTATAGCATTTTCCTTTTTAGCTATGATTTTCCCTGATTGTAAATACAACTGAAATTTTCTATATACTGCAGATGTGCGGTTGGTGGAATGGATTGCGGCTTGGAATGTGAAATCGAAGAGTCTTGGTCGATTTCCAATCAAGGTCATTGTCTTAACTTACACGCACATATTCTTGGAAAAGTTGAATCTATCTCATCGTTTTCCCCATCTATAGGCTATATAGTAGGACTTTTATCAGGAAAATAATCATTGTCACTAAAAGAAAGACTAAATTTAATATTCTCACAAAATAATATTTCTGATAATTCAAGAAATATATATATTTTTTTAGTATTAATTATTACTTTAGAACATGTACAAACTACTACAAAATTGTACATCATTGTCATGATGAAACATTGTTCTTTCAATGTTGAAACAAAATGTACAATTGTGTAGTAGTTTGTAATTTGTACATGTTCATAAGTAATAATAATAAATATACATTGGTCTATTTTTATATTAAGCACTGCTTTAAATTAATGTTTTGAACGTTACAATTATGTTCTTCGTTCTTATCCATTATATATATATATATATTCCTTTTTTAAACGAGTTATTTCGCTACCCAGGTTTCTCCGATGAGTGGTGTCTTCAACCGATTTTTAATAACTGATTTTACCGTTTTTCTTTTTAAGAACGCTCTTGCAACGGTTTTTATTTGAACATTCACGAGGCAGGGAATTTATGAACGCGCAATGTTTAAATTAAAACGGATTATGACGTTTTCATCCATGGTTGTATGAACCTAAGAAGTGTTTCTTACTGTGGATGCATGTAGTCATAATATATATATATAGTACCCAGAAACGTTTGATATGCTGTAAAAAAAAATATATATATATCCTGTATGTGCATTGAATTCTAATTGAATTCCTTGCATTCACATACGCGCAAATACCTTTGGGAAATGTATGAGTCCGCCTCTTCTTCCTCCATCGATTGGTTAAATAGCAGAGCAGATGGGGTTATATAGCCTTGGTAGACAACCAGTCTACTGCAGGAAATAATGCCAATCTACCTCGAGAAATTTTTTTTCCAAGTCAGCCATGTCTCTTTCGAGACATGATCGCCCAAGTGTGTATCACGTGTGACACTTAACTGACTGATATTGCATGAAGCCTATTTGAAGAGATAGCGTTAAAACTGCTAAAATTAGAACCGGATATTTTTTTATTTCTCAGCATAGCTTGAAAATAGTTCATCTTTTAATAGTCCTTGATTTTTGCATTTGGTTTTTGCATTTGTTATGATAAAAATCTTTCGTTTAAACTCTAAAATTTTGAAACTATTTAAATCTGTTAGAAAATTCAGGAGAAAATAGCGTTGAACTGCTAGTTAATATCATTTCTCCTTTGGGGCGGTGAATGCTGGAGAATTTTCTCAGAGATGAAGAGGAGACTTGAGGCAAAGGAGATGGAATTGAAAAAAAAAAGATGCTGAGAATAATTTCTTTCTTTCTTGATTTCTTTCTTTCTCCCCAAATTTCTTTTTTCGTTTAGGTCGTTTTTCTTTTTTTCTTTTTACCAACCCACCTTTGATTTCTCCTTCGACCCTTTGTGGTTATCCTTCTTTCTTTCTTTCTTTCGATTTTTAATTAATTTTGCCTTCTTTTTTTCTCATTTTGGTCATTCTTCTTCTTCTTCTTCTTCTTCTTCTTCTTCTTTGTCGTTCAACCTTTCCATCGTTTTCCTACCCTTTTTTCTTGCTACATTTTATTCATTCATTCTCATATCTTCTTTCTTATTATTTCCTTCCTTCCTTCCTTCCTTCCTTCCTTCCTTCCTTCCTTCCTTCCTCTTTTTCTTTGCCGTTCTGCTCTATAGTCCTTAACCTTCTTCCTTTCCATCTTTTTCTTTCCCTCTTTTTTCTTGCTACCTTTTATTCATTCATTCCTATGTCTCCTATGTCTCCTTTCTTATTATTTCTTTTCTCGTCCTTCCTTCCTTCCTTCCTTCCTTCCTTCCTTCCTTCCTTCCTTCCTTCCGCTTCTTCTTTGCCGTTGTCTTTTCCTATATAGTCCTTCACCTTCTTCCTTTCCATCGTTTTCCTACCCTTTTTTTCTTGCTACATTTTATTCATTCATTCTTATATCTTCTTTCTTCTCTTCTCTTTTCTCGTCCTTCCTTCCTTCCTTCCTTCCTTCCTTCCTTCCTTCCTTCCTTCCTTCTTCTTCATCTTTTGCTTTTTCTTCTTTTTTCTCTTCTTCTACTTTCCGACTGCTTCGGTTGAAAAGTTCGATAAACTTTTGTAATTGAAACAGGATTAATTATTATCCCAACTCGAGAGTCGATCGCAAGGGACCCTGGGGCAAAAGAAGTAATCTTTAGACTTGATTAACCTGACCGCTCTCATGTTTAATAGCGAAGACGTGGGCCTGACTTGTCAATCTTAATTTCTGTTGGAAAGAAAATTACACTGGATATTGACATGTTTTTATCTTTTTTTTTTTTCAAACGAAGAATTTTCAGACATGCGAATAAAAATTGTCAAATACAAGGAAAGAAGAAAATATAAGAAATTCTAAATTCATCCGGAAATAATGTTCCTATGTTCGCATTATCAAATCAATAAAAGTAACAACGATGTCGTTTGATGGAAGTTGATGTCATTTTTTATAATATTTAATTTATTAAACCAATATGAATTACTCCAGTTATTTATTCAGGAATTACGTTTAATATGCAAATATTTTTGAGTAAGAAGTCTCAATATTTTAATATCCTTTCTAGCTCTCACTCTCTCTTTCATTCTCTCCCTCCCTCTCTCTTTCTCTCTCTCTCTATATATATATGAATATAAATAAATATACATTTATATTTATTCATGCATTTATTTATATTCATATATATATATATATAAACGTGATTATATGTAGTTATACTCGTCTCGAAAACCTTCCTCGAAAACATTTGAACGAAGAAAATTATGGTTTTAAAAAAGAAAAAAAGAAAGAGCTCAGGACATGAAGGTCTGTCAAAAGTGTTCGGACAGAAATCAGCACGAAACCCAAAATAAAAAAAGAAAAAACCCGACACTAGTAACCATCTAACAGAAAGTGCTCAATACAAAGGTAGAGCGCATTTAATAGAACCTAATGAGCCAGACGAACCTACCTAGGCTCGTCTGGCTCATTAGGTTATATATATATATATATATATATATATATATATGAATATAAATATCATATACACACACGTACATAGACATACATATATTTAAATAATATTTATTTCACTGTATTAATAAAACAGAGCCCAGTTTAATATAACAGAGCTATTAGGCATATAGTAATAAACTAGCAATAAAGCCCGGCTTTGCTCGAGTGTAATGAAAGCTTTAAAACTAATCCATGGTCCTGGAGCTCAGACTCAGCCTAAAGAATATTTGTGTGAAGTTTGGTGAAAATCGGATAAAAATTGTGGATTTGTATAAAGAACATACAGACAGATAAACAGACACACACACAAATATCTTGTCTTTTATATATATAAAACGATTTTCTGCACTATTGTAAGAACTGAAACCTTAAAACTTCTGAATATCGTTTCTTATGTCTTTGTCTATGGGTGTATCAAATTTGAATAAAATCGGACCATTCCTTCTATAACCCGGTTTTTTTATTATCGATTTTCGATATTTATCGGGGGGTACCTCGACACAAATCTTAGCTAAGAACACTCGTAGACGATTATAGTACAAATAAGTACTATGTGCGAATTTTCAAGAAAAACGGTTCAGCCGTTTCGGAGTCTATAGAGTTTATTCGGACACACAACACACAGACACACACACACACAGAGATAAAGTTCCATTTATAAATAAGTTTAGATTGAGATATATTATCTTACGTCTGTAGGGCGATTCGTAGTTTCATGCATCAAGTGCCTGATATGAATTTACCGATGCGGGATTTAAATTTCAGGTTCTCACGCAACATTTGAGTTTTTGTTTCTTAATTTTACGTTAAAATTAAATTATAAAATTTAGAAAATTATTCACATTCTTTTCTACCTTCACGATACAGGTAAATACTTTTTGACAACGCCAATATACTATACCATTAAAATAAACAAAAACTTCAAATTCTCGAGGCCCTATATATGGTCATTGTATTATATAATATATTATTGGTCATTATACGATAAAATGCATAGTTGGTTATTTTGCTATAAAATGTATGGTTAGTCATTATTCTATAAAATGTATTGTTAGTCATTATTCTATAAAATGTATTGTTGGTCATTCTACTATAAAATGTATTGTGACATTTCGACTGTAACAAAAGAGTTAAAGGGTGCAAAATATGTCATCACGCAAATGATTGCTTTGAGCCTCTATCGAGACTGAAAAGTGAAGACTTGGTCATTTCTGCTCATATCTAGCAGCAGTACTCCATTGACGGCTTGATATGGCTCTTGTAAAGGTAGAGGACCATGGGAGTTTTTTTTTTTAATCGTTTCACCCCAAGCAAGGCATTCCACTGCCACTATTGCGCTTGGGGCTACATAGAAAGAGTGGTTAGATATAGGAAATGTCAGAAGTGGGGTGATAGATAGTTTGGAGGATGGGAAGAGTGTTTGAAAGAATGGAAGCGAGTTAGTGTGTTAGGAGGTGTCTATTGACCTAACATTTAAACTCCTGGAGATTGTATCCGTTAGGGAAGCAGTCATGTGGAAGGGAATTCAACAGTCGGGAAGTACAAGAAAAGAAACTGTTGGAGTAGAAGTTGCGGTTGTATTTTATCGTTTTCACTGTAAAAGGGTGGGATATAGTTGCTAATCTAGTATCTCGTGTAAATTCGAACCTAGGGGGCACCAGTGATCTAAGTTCATCAGAGCAGAAGCCATGAAAGTATTTATAGAAGAGACACAGGGAAGCCACGTCGCGCCGGTGAGAGAGAGACTGCAGGCGGTCTGCCAAGTCAGTATCGATCACATTACAGACCCTTCGCTGTACCTTGTCGAGAAGCCCAAGGAGAATAGCAGAGGCACCCGACCAGATATGACAACAGTATTCAATGCACGGGCGGATGGTAAATTTATAAATGTGCAGGATAGATTCAGACGGAAAAAAACCTCCGGGCCCTGCACAGTCAGGTATTTACTAAAGCGATTCAAGAAACCGGCCATTTTTCTGGCATATTCAGTGACGGATCATATGTACTTCCACTTGAGGTCTGGATTGAACTTGAATTTCATTAGCCGCTCAAGGTATGGTGCCTCCCTGAGAGAACATCTTTCATGGCGATAGGTACAAATTTAAATAAATTGTGAATGCTATCAGTAGCATTTAATTTATTAAAACATTCTTTTTCTTCTTCAATGTGCCGTGTCCCTTCAGAATGTAGGCAATCATGGCCCTCCTCAGCTTCCTATTCTTTGTCGTTCTTAATCCGCCTTCTCCTGTTATCTCACTTAATCCCTGCTCCCCCAACCATCTGCCAGAGTCAAGTCCATCAAGTGCGTCATGCATTGCTTCTCTCTTCTCTCTTCCCCTGTATCCGTCACGTGAGCATCATGTTCTCCAAGCCCTCCTCCTTCATTCGGTCAATCAGTTAAGTGCCATACCTGACACACTGTTTGAACGATCATGTCTCGAACGAGATATGAGTGACTGGGCATAAGATTATCCCGAGGAGGTTGCTATTGTATTCTGCGGTAGACTGATTACCAGCCAAGGCTATAAAACCCAATCTGTCTTATTATTTAGCCCATAACCAGAGGAAAGAGACGGATTAATATCTTTCCCAAGGGTATTTGTGCGTAAGTGAATGCCATGAATTTAACTGGAATTCGAACTCGGCTTCCCGATTTGTCGTTCCGAGTCGAAATCCACTGCACCACAACGCACATCCTTCATTAGATGTTCTAAAACTTCAGCTGTCTTTTCCTGATGTTAAGTAACATTTTCCTTCTCGTGTCTATTCTTTCCAAAACATTGTCGTTGCTCGCAACCTTCTGTAAAACCACATTTCATTAGCTTTAAGTCTTTCCTTCATGTTTGATGAGATTGTCCAGTATTCGCTGCCATGTTGAAGGACAGACATCACATAACAATCCAGTACTCTCTTCTTTGTTTCTAGTGAAATTTTTCTGTCTCTTAATACTCTATACTCAACTTCTGGAACGTATCCTTGTGCTTTTAGATCTCAGGAATATAAATGTATAGAAACTGATGTGATCACAAAGTGAGGGGTCAGTTTACATATTGATTGTAATGTGGAATTGATCCCCCACTTTATATCCAGTATGCTTCTGTAGAACCACATTTCGGTTGTTTCAAGTATTTTCTTCATCTTTGATGAGATTGTCCAGCATTCGCTGCCATGTTGAAGGACAGACATCACATAAAAATCCAGTACTCTCTTTTTTGTTTTCAGCAAAATTTTCCTGTCTCTTAATACTCTACTTAGCTTCTGGAAGGCTCATTGGCGATGCCAATACGCCTTTGAATCTCTGTATCGCCCATTCTGTCCATTTCCTAGGTATTTAAATTTCTCCACCTGTTTGATTTTAGTATCCTCAACTTGTAATTGGCAGTTTGGGCTCCTCTTTTTACTGATTACCATGCATTCAGATTTTTTAAATTTATATGTAGTCCTTTCTTTCCACTTTCTTTACCTACTTCCTGTAGGAGGTCTTGTAATTTCTTTTCTGTATCTGCTATCAGCACTGTATCATCTGCGTATCTTATATTGTTAAGATTTCAGACGCCAATAACGAATTATTACAGTATTATAAATATCCTTAAAGTCATCTTAAAAATATTATTTTAAATAAAACAATTATTTTCGACGTTTTTTCTTAATCACAAGTCGAAATGCACTTTATGACTTTTTTCTACGATGGATTTTTTTCCTAAGGCCTAACGTCGACCTGTGTAAATGTGTTCCAGCACACGTGCAAGGAAAATGAGAAAGCACATAAATAATTTTATCCATAAATGAACTCGATATTAACCTTCAATAGACTGGGATATTGATCTCTCACTCCTTACGCCTAGACCGAAGACAAAGGAATGGCGAAAAACGACTCAGATGAATAAAGGTCGTTTGAATTAAAATAACTAAGCATAAAATTATAATATCACTTAAAAGTAAGATCTCGCCGAACAGGAAAAAAGGTACAAGCAACCCGGAAACGGAAGTTGAAGTTAAAAATGGATAAAAGACTTTGAAGAACTCCAAAGAAATTTATGTCAGACCATGGATAAAATTTATGTCACAGGGTCAATCTTTGATTGTTAATATGCAATCGAGACAAAGAAAGTAATTGGAAAAGACTAAAAAAGGGAAAAGTCAAGCCCTGTTGACTTTATTGTGAAATCATAAATATTGTGAACATATATTTTGCTTGTGATTCAATAAGTTTTACTGTAAGTAAGTATCGAGTACTTCATTGGCCAAAAATTATCTTTGCCTTGATATACATTGTATTATACAGGATGTCCATAACGTTTGTGTGCATTTTCTTCTTCTTTTATGTGCCATATCCTTTCAGGACGTAGGCGATCCTGGCTTTCCACATCTCCCTGTCCCTGGTGGCTCTTACCACTCTTTTTCCTGTTGCACCATGCAACCCTCATTCCGTCATCCATCTGATCAGGTCCTTCAAATATGTTATCCGCTGCTTTCCTCTTTCTCTTTTTCCCTCTATCTGGCCTGTTAGTATCAGGTTCTCCAAGCCCTCCTTCCTCATTGCATGTCCCAGGAACTTTAGTTGTCGCTTCCTGATGCTTAGTATTAATTTCCTTTTCGTCTCCATCCTTTCCAAAACCTTGTTATTGCTCACATGCTCGGTCCATGATATCCGCAGCATCCTTCTGTAGAACCACATTTCAGCTGCTTTAAGTTTTTCCTTCATCTTCGATGCTATTGTCCAACATTCACTTCCATATTAAAGAACCGATATCACATAGCAATCTAGTACACTCCTCTTTGTTTGTAGCGAAATTGTCCTGTTTGTTAATACTTTACTCAACTTCTGCAATATTTGTATTTGTGAATAGAAATAACCTGTAAAAAATGTTATCAATCAACAAGATGAAGCTCCTTGTCACATTATTCTGCGTGTTAGTTTCGAAATCAGGAATTCCCTAACAGATGGATCGGAAGGGGTGGACCATTATATTGGCCTCCATGTTCGCCAGATTTGACTATATTAGACTTTTCTATGGGGACATGTGAAAACAATTGTGTATGCAACCAAACTTAGTTTATTAGAAGATTTGAAAGCTAAAATAACTGATTTGAATTCAGGCATTACTGTAAATCTGAAGAAATGTGCCCCAGAACTCTCCTCTGTCCTCTCTAAACTCTATAACCTCTGCCTATCTGCTTCCTGCTTTCCTGCCTGTTGGAAGTCCTCCTGCGTAGTTCCTATATTTAAGAATTCTGGCAAACCCTCAGACCCCGCCAATTACCGTCCTATTAGTCTCCTTCCAATCTTTGGCAAAGTTTTCGAAGCCATTATCAACGCCGAGGTGAATCAGCATCTTATGGCCAACGGGCTTCTCTCTGACAAACAGTACGGGTTTCGCTTCACCAGGTCTACTGCTAATATGTTAACGACCATAACCGAGTACATATACCAGGCACTCGACAAGAATGGTGAAGCCCGAACCGTTGCCTTGGATATCTCCAAAGCATTCGACAGAGTCTGGCATGCTGGCCTCTTGTGCAAACTGCGGAGCTATGGGATAACTGGACATCTGTTTGACCTCATCCAGTCTTTCCTCTCTAACCGCACATTGAAGGTGGTATTAAATGGGCATGCCTCCCAAAACTACCATACGAACGCGGGCGTCCCTCAAGGTTCCATCCTAGGTCCCACGCTCTTTCTGATCTACATTAATGATCTCCCCGACACCATTCGCATGTATGCCGACGACACAACAATCTACTCTCGCATCGATCAGAAACCAGGTCTGGACGACAAAGTGAACCTCGCTGCCGTACTTGATAGGGACCTCCAATCCGTAGTGGCCTGGGGTAGGAAATGGTTGGTAAATTTCAATGCCTCTAAAACAAAGCTGTTATCAACTAACCACCATAGACAATCGCATCTACCTCCCATTAGCATGGGACAGGCTAGCCTCCCAGAGAGTAAAATACTACGCCTCCTTGGCCTTACACTCTCAGCGGACCTCAAATAGAAAGACTATATTGAATCCATTGCCAAATCTGCTGCTATGAAAGTCGGCTCTCTGTGCAGGGCCCGGAAATTTTTCCCACCTGAATCTATTCTGCACATATACAAATCTACCATGCGTCCGTGTATTGAATATTGCTGCCATATCTGGTCGGGTGCCCCTCTGCTGCTCTCCTTGGGCTTCTTGACAAAATACAAAGGAGGATCTGTAACGTGGTTGATACTGACTTGGCAGACCGGCTGCAGCCGCTCTCTCACCGGCGTGATGTGGCTTCCCTGTGCCTCTTCTACAAGTACTTTCATGGCTTCTGCTCCGATGAGCTTAGATCACTGGTGCCGCCTAAGCACGAATTTACACGAGATACTAGATTAGCAACTAGGTCCCACCCTTTTACAGTTAAACAAATAAGATGTAACCGTAAATTCTACTCCAACAGCTTCTTTTCTCGCGCTTCCCGCCTGTGGAACTCCCTTCCACAAGTCTCCTTTCCCGACAGTTACAATCTCCAGGTGTTTAAATGTAGGGTCAATAGACACCTCCTATCACACTAACTCCCAACTATTCACAGAACACTCTCATCTACCCAACCCTCATTCTCGGTATCCTTACCCGCCTATCACCCACCCTCTGACATTTCCTATATTTAATCAGCCTTTCTCCACTCTACGTAGCCCCCTGCGCAGTAGTGGCAGTGACATGCCTTGCTCGGGGTGAAACGCTTATTAAAAAAAAAAAAAAAAATCAGTTGGCAAATGTTTTCCGTGAACTGCAAAATCGTATTATTATTTCTATCGTAAATACAAATAAAGTTATAATCTTTTAAACGTGCACACGAATTTTATGGACACCCTGAATAATTAGTATGCATATCAATACGTTGAATTACTTTTAATATAATTCTGTTTTATGTCATTTGCACAGATAGATAGATAGATAGATAGATAGATAGATAGATAGATAGATAGATAGATAATGAGCAGACTGTGATAGATAGATAGATAGATAGATAGATAGATAGATAGATAATGATCAGACTGTGACAGATAGATAGATAGATAGATAGATAGATAGATAGATAGATAGATAATGATCAGACTGTGACAGATAGATAGACAGATAGATAGATAGATAGATAATGATCAGACTGTGACAGATAGATAGATAGATAGATAGATAATGATCAGACTGTGACAGATAGATAGATAGATAGATAGATAGATAATGATCAGACTGTGACAGATAGATAGATAGATAGATAGATAGATAGATAGATAGATAATGATCAGACTGTGACAGATAGATAGATAGATAGATAATGAGCAGACTGTGACAGATAGATAGATAGATAGATAATGAGCAGACTGTGATAGATAGATAGATAGATAGATAGATAGATAGATAGATAATGAGCAGACTGTGATAGATAGATAGATAGATAGATAGATAGATAGATAGATAGATAGATAGATAGATAGATAATGAGCAGACTGTGATAGATAGATAGATAGATAGATAGATAGATAGATAGATAGATA
>JBBBDQ010001960.1:1462500-1482500 GCA_037127315.1 Ascarosepion bandense
ATAGGTTTCATGTTTCAAAAGAAGAAGGCGTGGTGTATGGCTACCTTATCGAGACAGGAGAAAAGTGTCAAACCACCAAAAATCTGGGGTTCTAAGATTAAAATGATAATTTCGGATTTGGGGATCGGTCAAGTTCATTTTTTATCATTTGGCAATTTTTTTTTCATTTTGTAGCAAACTGAAAAATTGAAATATAATAAACATGTATATTGTGATATACTTATAGATATTAATTCACACACACACACACACACACACACACACAAACGCATATATATATATATATATATATATATATATATATATATATATATATGTATGTATATATATATAGGACGGTTCACACAAATGGGAAAATATAAAAGTCGAGTATGGAACAGACTGTCGCCACTCACTGTTGACCTCAAGGTACACTTTTAAATTAACGCCCGGTTCACACTCCACCCATGTCTATTGAACAGGTGTAGAGGCTCATCCCTTGTTCCCTGTTTAGGATGTGGTTTCGGCTTTCTTTTTTCCAATCTTTTCACTTTTATGTAGCCCTCTGCACATCAGTGGCCTTACCGCCTTGCTCGGGGTGATATGATTAAAAAAAAAAAAACGCATTATCACCGATAACTTATATATATATATATATATATATATATATATATATATATAAGTTCATTTAACAAGAAGGCGTAAATAATGTTTTGGGCTTAAAGTTTCGCCTTCAAATTTGCGGAAATTTTGGGTAATAAATCGTCTACTCTTGTCTATTCCATATGTTATTTCTTATTAATATAAATCTTAATTCGAACACGGATTTATATTGCATCTTCTTTTAAATAATATCAACATGTACATTGCGATATACTTATAGAAATTCATTCACACACACGCGGGCGCGTGCGCGCACACACTCATATATATATATATATATATATATATATATATATAGTACTATGCAAAAGTATTAGAACAAGAACTATTTTATATTTTATGGGGCATATTGACAGAAAATAAACAATTTAATTAAAGTATTTTTATTTGATATACCCAACATATGCTTTAGCAAGAAAAAATGTTACAAAGTAAATTTAATGTTTAGTATAATAGCCTTTTGCATTGATCACAGCCATCATTCTGTCAGCCATTGACATCACAAGCTTCTTCAATGTATCTAATGGTACCTCCTGCCAAGCAGCTTGTCCTTGTTCCCAAAGTGTGTCTTGCAAAGTAACATTAGATTTATCAGTTTGAGAAGGGAGAATAAGAAAAAAGTCAGTCTTATCCAAGTATAATAGAATAATAAATATTTTCAAAACAATTTGTTTAATAGAAAATAGGAAAAATTAAAGATAATTTCTTTTTAATACATTTCTTTTACACCTAGTTTTAAATAATCAGTATTTAGTAGCAATTTACTTGACTTTTCACCCTGTATTTGAATTTTAGTGAGATTTTTAGGAAAATCACCCCTGTTCTAATACTTATGCACACTACTGGTAGTGTGCAGAAGTGTTAGGACATGGGTGATTTTAAACTTTATTTTGATACCTTATAAAAGATAAAATAGTTCTTGAGAGAGCGAGGGAAAATTTACTCGCTCCAAAATCATTTTACTCGACCGACTCCATTTTCTTAATAGTCGCCTTACGTAAACATAGCGTGAATCGCCTACGGAAAGCAAAAAATGAAATTTTAATTAAAATTTCCAACGTGTTAGGAAAGATTTAAAATTTTTTAAGAAATAATAACAAACAAATTTGATCTTTCCTCTTAATAATAGCATAAATATTTTAATGATAAAATTTTGTTTTTTTTATTAAGTTTGAGCTCTTTTAACATCATGATATGCTGTTTTTTTTGTTTTGTTTTTTTGAGAATTATGTGGAGGTATCTAAATTCGTAGTTTCTTTCTTCTGCTTTACCACAACCTCCATCTCATTGATGATATAAAAATAGCAAATCTGATTTTTTTTTCAATAAGTAAAAATAACGTTTGAGTTTGAGTGCTAAAGATCTGTCGGATTAACAAATTAAAATATCCGTTATACTTTTATAAATTGCTTTATGTTTGCGGACTATAGGATGTGCACTGTGGTGCAGTAGAGATCGACTCGGAACGAGAAATCGGGGAGCCGAGTTCGAATTCCAGTTGAATTCCTTGCATTCACTTACGCACCAATACCCTTGGGAAAGGTATTAATCCGTCTTTTTCCTCCAGTTATGGGTTAAATAATAGGACAGATTGGGTTCTATAGCCTTGGCTGGCAACAAGTCTACCGCAGAAGGCAAAGGCAACATACTGCGGGATAATCTTTTGCCCAGTCAATCACGTCCGTCTCTTTCGAGACATGATCACTCAAAGCGTGTATCACATATGGCACTTAACTGACTGACTATAATGAGAAAAAGAGGCTTGGATAATTTTACACTCATGGATATATTCAAGGCAAGAGATATAGAGGAAAGTATCAAATAAACTAACAAGCTTGTGTAAATGTTTATCAGAACAGGGATTAGAATATTTAATATTAATAACTACAATAGGCAGCCACTAATTTAAGAAATACAGCAAGTCCTCAACAGTAACAGCAATCAAAACATGAGCAACAGCAGTTGCAACCTAATCAGCAGACAAATCAAGTTTAAATTTCTAAGTTCACGAAAGCAAACTGTCGTAAAATTTCCTCCAGTTATGGGTAAGATAATAGGACAGATTGGGTTCTATAGCTTTGGCTGGCAACAAGTCTATCGCAGAAAACAATGGCAACCTACTGCGGGATAATCTTCTGCCCAGTCAGTCATGACTCGAAGGAGACATGATCGCCCAAGCATGTATCACGTATGGCGTTTACTTGACTGAGTAACTGAATAAAAATAAGAATTAGGTGAAATATCCCTAGACATCAGCAGTGGAACTAGAAAGAGTCTACCCCAGCAGATTAATTAAAGGGTTCAGTTCAGAATTCCCTGTAGGTTACCCAGATCGTTATACACCTGATGAAGGCCGAAAGGTTGCGCTACCAACAAAAATGAGAACAATAGTCCGAATACAAATAGTGTGAATAAGGGTTAGGAAGACAGGTTTTATTAAGAGTTACAAAGGACTAGAAGTGGTGGAGAGTCATGATCGCTCTAGGCAAAGAGTACATTTATTAGATAAAATATTGAATATCTACTAAATACGAGTATCGATTAAAAATATGTTAAAAAAAAGATATGTTCGAGACTTTCCATAACATTATCTATATATATATATTGGATACAATATAACGCTCTACATTTGTATCGAGCACTTTTTATAAAAGTAAATGCATGAACACCGGGTTAAAAAACCTACGAGTTCCACAACTTTGTTACAATATATATATATATATATAGTCATCCGCAGACAGTCCCGTTTCGCTGTATCAGAACTCATCAGTACGGTTAGACATCCTAATTGGACACGACCAATACAAGGAGAAATGAAACACACACACACACACACATACACAGAGAGAGAGAGAGAGAAAGAGAGAGTGAGTAAGTGCGTGCGTGCGCATGCGCGATGTTGTGTGTGTGCGGTGTATGTGTGTGTGCGGTGTTGTGTGTGTGCGTGTATGTGTGTGCGTGTGTGTGTTTGTGTGTGTATGTGATTGAGAAGGGTTCAAAAGGGAGAAATCAACTATAAAAAGAATACTTAAACGATAGTAATGCACTTACATGTTTTTGTTATCCATAATATCGCCTCATGCTTATCAGCATGTTAATCTGAAGGCTTTGCTTTGTCACTCACACAACGTCTCCACTACCTGAAACGACCTCCTCGCTCCAATGACGATCTGACTTCTGGACCAGACAACAGATCCACACCGTCATTATTTTTTTAAAAATTTATATAAAGCATTTTTACTGTTATTATTGTTCTATTATTGCTTTCATTCCGTCTCATTATTGTTGATTTTTATCACCACACTCTGGATCGATACACTCTTTGACCGCTAAAGTAAACGGAAATTAAGCAGTATCCCTTCGTCGAGGGTTGAAGCTGCAATCCAGTCTTTTACGTGCGTTGCCTTAACCACTTTAACCATAGAATCAAGTCACGAATTCGTAATCATTCGATAAACGAATACTTTCCGTTTCCTTGCTCTAAATTCATTTTAATTTCTATAGGCTTTCTTTTCATAAAGCAAGCCAATCAAAATGCTTGAATTCCTTGCATTCACTTACGCACCAATACCCTTGGGAAAGGTATTAATCCGTCTCTTTCCTCCAGTTATGGGTTAGATAATAGAACAGATTGGATTCTATAGCCTTGGTCGGCAACAAGTCTATCGCAGAAATCAATGGCAACCTACTGCGGGATAATCTTTTGCCCAGTCAGTCATGACTCGAAGGAGACATGATCGCCCAAGCGTGTATTTCCTTCTCTTGTTCTCGCCCCTTAATAAGGTTTCTTTTTTTCTTAATCTTCCACACTCAGTAATCCCTTGTGTCTTAGTGGCTATATTGCATTGCCTAGGGTGAAATGATAAAAACAAAAACAGAAAAAGAGAAAACATTAAATGTTTTCTATTTTTCTTCTTTTATATGTCATGCTCCTTGAGGACCTCAGCGAACATAACTCTCCACAACTTCCTATCCTTAATTACTGCAATATTTGTCTTTTTGCTGTTCCTCCAATCCTGTTTCACCATCGATTTACACAAAGTCGTTAGTTATTTTAGTCGCTGTTTTCTTGTACACTTTAATATGTCTTTTGGGGGTCAAATTCTTCAAGCATTGTTTCCTCATTATGATCATGTACACCGTCTTTGGCTTTCTTAGTAGGGCATTACTAACAGCATTATGGGCCCCAGGGGAAACCAGTGTGCTGGGACTCCTCCGACAACCACTCGCACGAATAAAAAGTAAATGGTAAATAATATTTAACGTATATTTATTGGCACTTTAACAGAACTGGTTTACGGCCATATCACGTTGAATACACCGGTTCTCGCTCGATCACCAAAGTTAAGCAATATTGAACCTGGTCAGTACTTAGATGGGTGACCGCTTGGTCACCTTGGGAATACCAGGTGCTGTAAGTGTTTCGTGACGGATGTGCGTTGTGGTGCAGTCGATATCGGCTCAGAAAGAGAAATCGGTGAGCCGAGTTCAAATTCCAGTTGAATATCATGCATTCGCTTAAGCACTGGTACCCTTGGGAAAGGTATTAATCCGTCCCTTTACTCCAGTTATGGGTTAAATAACAGGGTAGGACTTGGGGACCTTGCCCTTAAAAACAAATCCCAATGAATCTTGATACTCGAAAAGAAAAATGTACTACTAGACACAAAACTTATATAAAAAACAACAATAAATTGTTGAAAGAAAAAGGTATTACCAGGAATAAATGACCCGCCGAGATTGATATGCCATAAAAACAAAACAACCATACCAAACATCTTTCCAGAGAGTTTCTTTATTATTAGCTTGAGATTAATGGTCAGTGGTCTTCAGAAATGGGATGTCATTTTCCATGCATATGAGTTAAGTCCAGTTCAAAAGTTTGTAACCCGCTGTGCAGATTTTTATGAGTTTCAGTCTTGAAAAAGAACGTTTTAGCTGGTCATGAGAGTGTTCATCATATGAACACTCTGAGAGCAATTTTAAGATTCAGGGATACAGGTTTCAAATTATTCGAAATCATTTTTCTCTACAATGAAGAGGAAGTCTCGCAATTTTCAAGAGCCTTGTAGTGCTTGAGATGCTCACATTTACTAAAAAATGTCTTATAATCCAAATCTGTGTTCTACATATTTGCCAGATATTTACAAATTTTCGCGAGAAACAGGATAGCGTAATGAAAACTTAACGAAAATAAAGTTTAATTGTCAAAATAAAGATGTTATTATTAAAATGAAAGACCAAAGTATTTTTAAAATTATTTTTTGAAATTTTTTAATACTTTCTAACACGTTAAAAATTTTGGTTAAAATCTTGTTTTGTTTACGTTATCGCCGTGGGTAACTTAAACATTGATTTTTTGCGCTTGTTTTCCGTTGAAAACATATTTATTTGGAAATTCTTGTAAAAGTCAAATAATTGTCCAATTAATAATGAAATTACTTAATTAGAAAAGCTTTTAATTGCTTTCGTAAATAAGTAATATTAAGGACATTATTGTCTAAAGAAATAAAATTTTTCTTATGAATAATGGATTCTTACAATGATTTTTCAATTTTTTTACATTATAATTAAAATAATTTATAATAATTTCAAATCGTGTAAAATTCGGTAGAGTGGAAAAGTATTCGGACAGGGGTGTTTTTCCTAAAAACCTCACCGAAATTCAAATAGAGTGAAAAGCCAAGCAAATTGCTAATAAATAATGATTATTTAAAACTAGGTTAAAAGAAATGTATTAAAAAGAAGTTATATTTAATTTGTCCAATTTTCTATTAAACAAGTTATTTTGAAATTACTCTATTGAACATCTTTGGAATATTTTGGATAAAAAAATTGATAAATCTAATGTCACTTCGCAAGACACACTTTGAGAACAAATACAAGCTGCTTGGCAGGAGATACCATTAGATACATTGAAGAAGCTTTTAATGCCAAGGCCTGACAGAATGAAGTCTGTGATCAAAGCAAAAGGCTATTATAGTAAATATTAAATTTATTTTGTAACAAGTATTTTTTCTTGATAAAACATTTGTTGAGTAAATCAAATCAAATTACTTTAACTAAATTGATTATTTTCTGTCAATGTGCCTCATAAAAGATAAAATAGTTCTTGTACTAATATTTTTGCACAGTAAGATATATATATATAATCATCCGCAGACAGATCTGTTTCGCTGTATCACAGCTCGTCAGTACGGTTAGACTCCGATTGCTTTTACCGAGGATCGAAACCTGACCAAATTGGCGTCAGTCGGCGATTCTACCTCTGAGCAACGGGCGCTCGGTAGAAAGAGGAAGACTTTTTAGCGTGTATATTATCATTATACACGCCCAATAGCTGAGAGTGTTCTAATTCATTGCTGAATGCAAGATGCGTAAATGCTGGAGTAACTACTATATATATATATATATATATATATATATATATATATATATATATATATTTACTGGAATATATATATATATATATATATATATATATATATATATATATAGTTCGTATGTATATATATATAAATAAATATATATATATATAGGTTAGTGCGAATTTTTTTTTATAAATCATATTTGTACGTCAGATTGCCATTCTGAAAACCTGCATTGTGCCGTATTTCGTTTGTCTATGTATTCGTGGGGGGAAGTAAGTTGTGGTTAACCATGGTCGTGTATGTCCTGAAAGGACACGGCATATAAAGAAGATATGTTCCGATGAATAACCTACACCTATGTCTTTGTAAGTATATCTTTCAGTCCAAAGCTTTTTTTCTTTTTCTTTTCGCATTAACAAAAGCGCTATAGCTGTACTACGTGTGCCCGTTCGTCAGTCTCTAAATCGGTGTGACTCCATTTATTCGTTTATACCCAATCGCACAACAGACGCCACCTTTTTTTTTCATTTACCCCACTGTAACGCCCGACATTTTTACAAACAATTCGTCTAACCACCATTTAGTTATTTTTTATGCTTTGACTAGGCGAACAGATGCAACCTTGAACAGTATAATATGTGCTAGACGCGAACGACACTTGTACACGTGCCACTAACTAAGCGTCCGTTTATTATTATTAATATTATTATTTGAAGTTCGCATTTAATCATAGACATGACGCATCTCACATCCCATCACAGACATACAGAGGTGGATAACGAACATAAATAAACATGAATATGGACCCACCCGTTCGTCTGGTCTCGTCTCCTGTCTCTTGATGTCTACACCGCCCATTCTAACACCTTGTCTGCTTGCTGTCAGTCTCCGTTCAGGTCTTTTCTTTTCTTTTTTATTTGTCTATCTGTTTCATCTGTGTACCCCGCTAATCCATCGATCAGTCTGTCTCATCCTATTTCTATCCTTGTCTGTTTCGATCAAACCATCTTAGTCTGATCATATCTATCTTGCTTCCTTTTTAATTTTTTCACTCAAAGCAACGCAACAAAGCCACTAAGACGCAGGGTTTTATTTAGTGTGACAGTATATATATATATATATATATATATATATATATATATATATATATATATATATATAGGAAACTGTAAGGATAGAATTTACAGTTGTATCTCAGCATATCAATCATGATCAATATAGTACTGCGCTTCTATCTATCTATCTATCTATCTATCTATCTTATCTATCTTACTTTCTCATTATCTATCTATCTATCTATCTATCTATCTAACTTTTTCATTATCTATCTATCTATCTATCTATCTAACTTTCTCATTATCTATCTATCTATCTATCTATCTATCTAACTTTTTCATTATCTATCTATCTATCTATCTATCTAACTTTTTCATTATCTATCTATCTATCTATCTATTTTTCATTAATCTATTTTTCTATCTATCTATCTAACTTTTTCATTATCTATCTATCTATCTATCTAACTTTTTCATTATCTATCTATCTATCTATCTATCTATCTATCTAACTTTTTCATTATCTATCTATCTATCTATCTATCTATCTATCTATCTAACTTTTTCATTATCTATCTATCTATCTATCTATCTATCTATCTTACATTATCTTATCTATCTATCTATCTATCTATCTATCTATCTATCTATCTAACTTTTTCTTATCTTATCTATCTATCTATCTATCTAATTTTTCTTAACTTTTTCATCTTATCTATCTATCTATCTATCTATCTAACTTTTTCATTATCTATCTACTTTTTCTATCTTATCTATCTATCTAACTCTTATCTATCTATCTATCTAACTCTATCTAACTTTTTCATTATCTATCTATCTATCTATCTATCTATCTATCTATCTTACTTTTTCATTATCTATCTATCTATCTATCTATCTATCTATCTATCTATCCTCTTCTTATCATTATTAATTTCATTCTTTTAGAATTTTTTTAGTGTGCTCGTATCTGTTTATATGTTAGTCTTTTTGAATTTGTTTATCTATCTATCTATCTATCTATCTATCTATCTATCTATATATATATATATATATATATATATATATTCAGTGAGTGTCAATTTTCCAAGTTTACTTTCCTTATTATGTTTTTCGGAAATTTCAACTGTTTCTACTAGCTCTCAATCAGAAGTAACATTGTCTTTTTTTTTGTTTATATGTTCCATTCATGATATTCTCAGTATCCTCATGCAGACCCGCACCTCATCTCTCGATTAAAATTGCCAGTATTCATTATCATATAGAAGTAATTGGATTATAGCAGTTGTGCTTTCTTACCTTTTCTTCTTATTATTTTGTTTACCTTCTGTAAGACACATTTTACTATTCAGATGCCATTTCAGCTCTCTGTGTCATCGGCGAAGGTTAAGGAAAATAATAAACAAGTTTAAGTAGAATATTTTTGCGTTTGCAAAATGAATCGTATATCGACATCGTCTTGTGTCAAACTAAGGTAAGATTAGAACGTTGAAACTATTAAAAGTGCGAAGCATAAAAAAAAAGAGAGATAAGAATTTGCAATTAGAGTAATAAAAGCCACGAAGTACGCGTCATGAATAGTATGACTTGTTTTCATCAAACAGATTGTCAATAAACCTTTGACAAACCTTCGGCATTATAAAACCGGAATTATTTGTCTATTTTTCGTCTGGATAATCCGATTTTCCGCAAAAGATAACTTCAATTGTCGATTCATGCAAATGATGGTCTTCTTAGAAGGCAGCGATGCTGTTTTCAAAGTCGATGGCAATGATAATGACGACTGGTTGGGACTATGTATTAATAGTTGGGAACAAAAAGAAACAACTTCCGCTGCCAAGTATTCGAATAAAAAGGACTCAAAATAAACCTTTCGAAAACAGAAACAATGATATGAAACTGAAAGTAGTGATGGCACGTATCCTGAATCGATCATAAAGATTCAAGATGCGGAATTAGAGAAAGTCAATACCCATCTATTAACCACTTGACTCTAGTTCTTTCCCCACCCCGTATATCCTTTCCTTTCTCTCCACCTTTGAAACTGTCATCACACCTGTATTCCCATCCTTCTATTGTTCCTATCTAACTGGTTCGTCTTCCTCTTCACTCTCTTCTAATTAATCTTTTCACACTTATGTAGCCTCTTGCACATCAGTGGCATTACCGCCTTGCACGGGGTGATACGATTAAAAAAAACACAACAATCACAAATACCCCGAAGTGTGGATCAGTTATGGTAAATTTAGTATAGTAGAAAAAATGTTGATCATAGAATCAGTAAGTCAGCTTGAAGTGATGCACGCTTGGGCGGTCATGTCTCCTTCCCCTCATGACTAAGTAGGCAAGATTTTATTGCAGTATATTTGATGCACGATGTGGGGAGGGTATGATTGACATGTTTCTACTATCCGTTCTTTTTCCGTTTTAATCAAACACATTAAACATTACGGATTAAAAAAAGAGTGAATTTTATGTAGTGCTTTATTGAAACTTAGCATGAACAAAATTAATTGTTGGGGATCACACATTTTACACATAAGAATGGACTCGCCGGATGTGTACATGTAATCCTGCCTATACAGAGAACGGGGATAGTAGCAGTCGCCTCGCTGTAACTGCCGTTTTCACTGTCAGCCCTCTGTCTTCGGGTGGAGGGCGCTCTCTGCTTCCGAGCAGAGAGCAATAACCCAGTCGTGGTTCCGCCGGAGGGTAGAATCACGACTGGGGAATAATAGACAGGTATTTTTTGGCTGGGACATATAGCCCGGAAGACCCCACTTTTAACTGATCTTGTGTCACATGTTGCCCTTAGTGGGAGGGCCAACTAAATATTGTAGTAGTAGTATTTATAAAGAGCAGTTAGAGAGTTTAGTAAGTTGGTCCGTAAGTTGGTGCAGAGTAAGCTGGAGTTGTTTTGGATATAGACTCATTACTCGAACATACTATTTTCACTGCAAGACTGTATATATTGATTTCTACTAATAGTATTACTGAATTGACTAACCCGTGTTCCATTTTGTTTTTTCTTTTTCAATATAACTTACATATCTGTTTTAGTTATTTATTATTTTGTATGGTTTCTCAACAAGAATCCAAAACACTAATTTACGGATTTGGATGACAAAATGAAAAACGACGTCAAATTGACTTAAGAATTTGTCAAAATAGTTGTGTTTAGTTTAATTTGTAATGTCAGTCACTTAAGTGTTATATGTGATACACACTTGGGCGGTCATGTCCCGAAAGAGACATGACTGACTAGGAAGAGGATTTTCCCGCAGTAGGTTGCCATTACTATCTACAGTAGACTGATTGCTAACCAAGGTTATAGAACCCAATTTGTTCTGCTCTTTAACCCATAGCTAGGAGGAGAAGAGGCGGATTATTACCTTTCTCAATCGTATTTGCGCGTAAATGAAGACAATGAATTCAGCTGGAATTCGAACTTGGCTCACCGGTTTCTCGTTTTGAGCCAACAGCCACTGCACCACAAAGGATGTGGTTTCCGGTTTTCTCTTTTTCAAATCTTCTCACTTTGTTTCTTTTTTTTTTTTTTTCAATTGGGGTAGATAGATCTATCTATCGCCCGGTTCACACTCCACCCACGTCTATTGAACAGGTTAAGAGGGTCATCCCTTGTTCCCTGTTTAGGATGTGGTTTCCGGCTTTCTCTTTTTCAAATCTTCTCACTTTGTTTCTTTTTTTTTTTTCAATTGGGGTAGATAGATCTATCTATCGCCCGGTTCACACTCCACCCACGTCTATTGAACAGGTTAAGAGGGTCATCCCTTGTTCCCTGTTTAGGATGTGGTTTCCGGCTTTCTCTTTTTCAAATCTTCTCACTTTGTTTCTTTTTTTTTTTTCAATTGGGGTAGATAGATCTATCTATCGCCCGGTTCACACTCCACCCACGTCTATTGAACAGGTTAAGAGGGTCATCCCTTGTTCCCTGTTTAGGATGTGGTTTCCGGCTTTCTCTTTTTCAAATCTTCTCACTTTGTTTCTTTTTTTTTTTTCAATTGGGGTAGATAGATCTATCTATCGCCCGGTTCACACTCCACCCATGTCTATTGAACAGGTTAAGAGGCTCATCCCTTGTTCCCTGTTTAGGATGTGGTTTCCGGCTTTCTCTTTTTCAAATCTTCTCACTTTGTTTCTTTTTTTTTTTTTTTCAATTGGAGTAGATAGATCTTTCTATCGCCCGGTTCACACTCCACCCACGTCTATTGAACAGGTTAAGAGGCTCATCCCTTGTTCCCTGTTTAGGATGTGGTTTCCGGCTTTCTCTTTTTCAAATCTTCTCACTTTGTTTCTTTTTTTTTTTCAATTGGGGTAGATAGATCTATCTATCGCCCGGTTCACACTCCACCCACGTCTATTGAACAGGTTAAGAGGCTCATCCCTTGTTCCCTGTTTAGGATGTGGTTAACCGGCTTTCTCTTTTCCAATCTTCTCACTATTACGTAGCCCCCTGCACATCAGTGGCGTTACCGCCTTGCTCGGGGTGATAAGATTAAAAAAAAAAAACAAAGTAGAAAAAAGCAAATGTTGCCTAGCTAGCGAGGGTCAAAAAGCACTACTCATATTTAGGCCCCGCCTCGGTCGGGTGGATTGGCGGTAGTTCGCATGGACGTTGGTTATTAGATACCCAAAATTATTTGACTGCGTCGAGGTAGAAGGTCTATATTTGTTGCAATTTATGGATGATGACGAAGGTAATGATGACATGTTTTTACGATGTATTCTTTCTTTCTTTTCATTTTTCGCAATTAAATTATACTGCAAAACTTCCATTAATACAGGTGCTTTTCAAAACCAAAATCATATTTTCTACAATCATTGTGGCCATGTCAAGTGTAACGAGAATATAATGCTTAGTGACTGAATGATTAAATTCTAGCCCTTTGGTCAGCCAGTTAAGTGTCATACGTGATACATGCTTGGGCGATCATGTCTCAAAAGAGACATGGCCGACTGGGAGGAGGATTTTCCCGCAGGAGTTTGCTAATTCTTTTTGCGATAAACTATTTGTTAACCAAGGCTACATAACCTAGTCTGTCCTGCTACTTGACCCACTGTTTAGTGGGTGTTGAGGTGGATTCATAGATTCTCCATGGGTATATGCGCGTAAACATATATGTATATGTATATATGTCATGGTGTTTGCGTGTACATTTGTATCATATCTAAAATTAGTTTTTAGATGTGCGTTGTGATGCGATGGATATCGGCTCGGAACGAGAAATCGGAGAGACAAGTTCGAATTCCAGTCAAATTCGTTGCATTCACTTACGCGCAAATACTCTTGGGAAAGATATTAATCCATCTCTTCCTCCTGCTATGGGTCAAATAGATTAGGTTTTATAGCCTTAGTGGACAACCAACCTACCGAAGAAAGTAATGACAATCTAATGCGGGAAATGCCCAGTCATTCATGTCTCGAAAGAGACATGATCGCCCAAATGTGTATCACGTACGGCACTTTACTTACTGATGTTTATATTTGAATTATACTTTTGTAGTTGGGCGTAAGTTTATGTGTATGTATTTTTATATCTGTTTATATATTATTTTTATATGATTTAATATATGTCTTTATTTTATTTTTCGTGCTCCCAACCCATAAATGAAATTCACTGCTCAACTACCATCACAGTGCTGTATATATCTATGTCAATATTTAAATTACCGAACTGTCACTTTTCAGCACCTGACTATTGCATTAGAGTTGTGCTACCGATGAGGAAAAATGTATATATATATATATATATATATATATAAACTTATTTATGAATGGAACTTTGTCTGTGTGTGTGTGTGTGTCCGTTATCTATAAACTCCGAAATGGCTGAACCGATTTTCTTGAAAATTTACACAGTTGAACTATAAGCGTCTGCGAGTGTTCATAGCTCGGTTTTGTGTCGAGGTACCCCCAATAAATATCGAAAATCAATAATCGAAAAAATCGGGTTATAGAAGGAGTGGTCCGATTTTAACCAAATTTGAGGCACTGATAGACAAAGACATAAGAAACAATATTCAGAAGTTTCAATGTTGCAGTTCTTACAATAGTGCAGAAAATCGATAATATATATATACAAAAGGCAATATGTTTGTGTGTGTGTGTCTGTTTATCTGCCTGTATGTCTGTATTTTTTTCAGCCCTTTTATTTGAGTTTTTGCTTCGGGTTTGGCTCTAAGTAGGTATAATTGTAGTTCTTAGTCTCAGCCATGATACGATTTACTCAGTGGACTTATTTATCCTTCAAAATTCAGTTTACGACGAACAACCTTATTTGATATCGATACCAGGAAATCAAAATTTGACTTACATCCATTCATTTTTCTTTCATTTTTTGCTTTAACTGAAAACAACTATTGCTTTTTAGCCTTTCGTGCCAATGTCCAAAGAGTCTGAGTTTCAGGACCATGGATTAGTTTTAAAGCTTTCATTACACCCGAGCAACGCCGGGCTATACTGCTAGTATATATATATATATATATATATATATATATATATATATACATATATATATATATGAGGGGTACACAGAGAAAGAGAGAAAAAAGCGAGAGAGAACAAAGCCTATGTCATTTCAAAATTCATGCGATATGTTGAAAAGTTTTCTGCTGGACTCACTCCCCTAAATTTGACCAAATGATCTAACATAAGATATTTTTGTTGGAAGGTTTCTTAGATGAATTGAGAACTTTTCAGCAAAGATCTGTTTTGCTTCCGGCAATTATGCTGCGTGTATTTTCCCAGTGTCTTCTGGATTCGCTTATTTATTTATTTATTTATTTATTTATTTATTTATTAACTTATTTATTTGTTTACTTATTTCTCAATGTTTTAAAATCTATCTTGCCTTATTTTCTTTCTGTCTTCAAATTTGAAAATCTATCTTGCTTTTCTTTGTTTCTCTCCTCAAATGTTAAATTCTCCTTTGCTTTTTTTTTCTCTCTTTCTCAAGATTTTAAATTCTAGCTTGCTGTTTTTTCTTTCTTTCTGTCTTTAAATTTTAAAATCAATCTTACCTTTCTTTCTTTCTGTCTTCAAATTTTAAATTTTAGCATTCTTTTCTTTCTTTCTTTCTTTCTTTCTTTCTTTATTTATTTATTTATTTCCAAAGCTTTCTTTCTTTCTTTTTTCTGACACAATTTTATTCTCCTATTTGCCTGTTTCTTTTTATTTTTCATCATCCTGTTATCTTTTTCTCACCTTTAGTTACTCCGTACCGTTGCATGTATCCTCAGTTTTTTTTATAATTTCTTATTCCTTACTAAAACTCATTTTCTCTCACTCACACTGATCTATAAAATAATCGAAAGATTATAAAAAAACAATTTATCATCAAAGTCCCGCGTGCTTTTAACAATCGTTCTGTGAAATCAACATCAGTGCGAATGATATTCGAACTAAAAAAAAAAGCTTTAAACAAGCTGTGAAATTTCTGTTTTATGATGAGTGTTGTAGAGATCTTAAATGGTGAGAAGCCATTTTTATGAACAGAAAACTGTTAATAACATTACGAGCTGAAAAGAAATTTTTATGCGTTGCCTATATACAACGGATATAGCTTTTTCCCGCCTGAACGAAACATCTTTCCCGCCAGAATAGAAACCTTTTTCCCGCCAGAATAAAAAAAGAAAGACGTTAATAATTACTGTTTTTTTTAAGCGGATGTCACGTAGGAACTAAAAGAAATCGTTTATTATTATTATGTTGTCATTTTTCATCATATTTCGATTTCTGCTATGGTCACACTACCTACCAAGTCTGCGGGAAAACCTAAGGCAGATTGTGGTGTGTCGTTATGGCTCTATTTCATGCTTATTTCATCCCCTATCATCCCTAGCGTTACATAGACAACGTTCGCCTGAGTGTGTTGGGTGTACTTAACAAGACAATTTTTTTGTATATCTCTTAAGCTGGGTTTCCAGGGATTCTTTCAATGTGTTGTTTTGTTCCTTTTTTATCATTCCAAGTGCACCTACTATCACTGGCATTATTCTTGTTTTCAATTTCCACATTTTTTCTATTTCAATTTCCAGGTCTTTATATTTTGACAGTTTTTCAAATTCCTTGGTTGATATGTTACAATCCGCTGGACAAGCCATATCAATTAATAGGCAAGTTTTTTCTTTCTGGTTTTTAATAATAATGTCCGGCCTATTTGCTTCAATGTTTCTGTCTGTGTAGATGGTGTAATCCCATAGAACCGTGACAGCTTCTATTTTTGTAACCGGTGCTGGGTGATGTTCATACCAGTGTTTGTTTACAGATTTTCCATAGTGTTTGCACATTGTCTAATGTAAATATTGCTCTACTCTATCGTGACGAATTTTATATTCTTTTGAGGCAAGTACAGAACATCCTGAGATTAGATTGGCTATTGTTTCTTGGTATTTATTACAAAACCTGCATTTTGGATCCACATTATTATGTATAATATTTGCCTGAAAGTTTCTAGTGAAAAGACTTTGGTCTTGCACTGCAAGAATAAAGCCTTCAGTCTCAGACTTTAATCCAGATGCACGTAACCATCAATGAGTAATAACTTTATCCACATTGGATTTATTGGCACGTTTTGGATATTGGTCATGCAGAGGTTTGTCTTGTCAGCGTTGTTTCATCTGTTCAAGAGCTTTATCTTTGGCTTTAATTTTCCTATTTTCTGCAGCAATAGTTGGTTCTTGGCTTCTGTTTTGCTTTTCTACAAAATCTACTAAATGTAAATCTTGTTTGTATTTACTGCCTTCTTTCTTTTATTATTGAATATTTTTTCTTTCTGTTTTCATGCTGTTTAACTAATTGTATCATCCAATCCTTTGTTGTTTCTATGTATGTTAGTAAGCCAATAGTTGTTGTCTTGTATGACAATTCTTGCTGAATAAGACCTCTTCCACCTTTTTTACGGGATATGTATAGACGGTCTACAAATTTGGATGTTGCATCTTATGCTTAGAAAGAAGCTTTCTTCTTTTAGAATCTATTCGCCTGATGTCGTTTAGAGTCCAGTTTAAGATGTTGAAACTATATTGAACAACTGGGATTGCAAGGCTATTAATGGCCATAATTCTGTTCTGAGAATTCAATTCAGTTTTTAATATCAGTCGTAGCCTTCTATAGTACTCTTTACGCACTATACGCACTATTTCTTTCGTTTTGTTATGGTGAATGTTTTCACTCTCATTTACACCTAGGTATTTGCAAGCTTCTTCTGGCTTTAATTATTTTATCGTTACAGCAGGGTCTAAGCTAATTGAGGATACTTGTTGTAGCGATCCACGTAAAACTGTAGCTTTAGCACATTTATTCAAATTGAATTTCATTCCAGTGTCTTCGCTGAAGCATTTTACAGTTTGTAGAAGACCTTCCAGCTCATTATCATTCTTAGTATGCAACTTTAAGTCATCCCTGTAAAATAGATGGCATATTTTCTTTTGGGTTATTTTATAACCACATTCTGTCTTGTAAAGTTGACTGGTTAGTGCTATTAATGATATGAAGAATAGCAAGGGAGACAAAGAGTCACCCTGAAATATACCTCTTTTGATATTTATTTCACCAGACTTATAGGTTCCATTTATATGATTGAGGTAAAGGGTTGTTTTCCATATTGACATGCATTGTTTGATGAAATTGATGATGACGTGTGATATGTTGTATATATTTAAATTCTTTAAGATCCAGGAATATGATACACTATCGAATCCCTTACGATAATCTATCCAGGCAGTACTAAGATTTTTCTTTGCATTGTAGCAGTTTTCCAGGATCATTCTGTCAATAAGCAATTGATCTTTACATCCGTAACAGCCACGTTTGCATCCTTTTTGTTCAAGCGGTAATATGTCATTTCTTTCCAAGAAGAAATATGTATGTTTTGTTAAAATAGATGTTAATAGTTTGTATGTTGTCAGAAGGCATGTAAATAGTCTGTAGTTTTTCGGGTTGTTTGTGTCACTATTCTTGAGTAGAAGAACTGTAATTCCTTTGGTCATCTATGCAGGAATTTTAATGGAATCGTTAACCATTTCTTGAAGATCTTTGGCTAGTTTTTTTATGTGCTGTATTTAAATAATATAGCCAAAAGTTAGGAATTTTATCTATACCTGGAAATTTCCAGTTGTGTTCTTTTTTCAGTGCACATTTAACATCCTCTTCTGTAATTCCAGCTCATGTCTGTTCTGGTTTATTTTTTATTCGTTCTGACTCTTGTGCAATTCAATCTACTTCTTTGTTATGTTCTTTAGGGAAAGCCTATATTTTTTCCCAGAACTGTATAACTTCTTCCATTTTGGGTGGGGACAGTCTATTCAATTCTTTTTTTTACCTATTTCCCTGTAAAATGTCTTTGCATCGGTTTGAAAAATCTTGTTTTGTTTGCTTTATTTTTTCCTTAGTTGATAGGACTTCATTTTCATTTCTAATGTTGCATTTTCTTCCGACTCTTCTGCCTTTTCTAGTTTTTACATTTATTACTCTAGTCAGTTCACAGAGTACTGATAGTTCACTTCTAAGTTGTTCGATTTCTTTTTCTATTTTTCTTTTCCAAGGTGGATCTTCATGTCTGTGAGACTGCCTTGTTTTTAATTTGATGTTCAATTATTTTGTTGCTGCTATTGATGATGCATATATTGATTCATTGAGATTTATATGAGTGTCTTGTTCACCCAAAATTAATTTGAGTGCTGCATTGTAGCGCTTAATAGTTTCGAGGTTATGCATTGTTGGTTGTAATTTTGGGAGCTGTTCTCGTTCCTCCATTGCAATATTTTGTATTTGACTTATATGGTTCTTGATTTCTTCCTTGGTTTCTTGTATACTGTTCTTGTTTTCCGTTTATTATTATTATTATTATTATTAGTAGTAGTAGTAGTAGTAGTTGTATTAATATTATTATTATTATTATGGTTTTTATAAAATATTTTGAAATTATTGTTACAATCAGCTAACTATTTTTGTTTAAACTGAATTGAAGTATTCCAATCTATTACATAAAAAATTATAAATAGTTAACCACTCTCCAATGCATTCGAGGCAAGAGTTGCACCTGAATAATGAGTTTGCTCATCAATGACTGCCATATTTAAGCTATGCTTAGAAAACCACAATTAAAGCCATTCCTTTTCATGTAAACCTCTCATATCTTGATCAACCTGAGAAATAAATGTTAGAATTATATTTATTTAAAAAAAAGAAAATCGTCCATCATTTGATACTTGTATACATTATTTGCTACAATTTTGAACGGAAATGTACTTTGTTTTGTCATTCGCAAACATATTAACGTTACCGATATATATAAACCAAAGGGATATAGTCTAGTCGCAAGATAATAAAAACTTACATTCTAACTGCTAATGTTAAATCTTTCTAGAAATCGAAGACTCTCATTAATCAACCATATTAACTACTCACTTTCTTCAACATTCTAACGGTCAATCCACGAGACTTGTTCCCTTATCACTAACCCCCACCAACATCCCACACACAACAGACCAAATATAAAAAAGAGGCTTTCCATTCCTAGCCACACCGCCTGATGAGACATTGAAGTTTCAATGTCGAAACAATTGTACCATTTGTAGTGGATATATAAAAAAATTATGTACATGTTCTAAAATATAATTTATAATATATATATATATTTAGTGTTAAACTGGTAATATTTAGCGCCAAGGTTCTAGTTTTTCAGTGGTTTAACTGATCAAATGTACAGTTGCAAGCAGGGTTTTTTATCGTAAAGTGCTTGATATTGAGGTGAAAATAGAGCGTGGATAAGCAGAAAGAGTTTGTGACTTTAACTTCGAAGTTCCGCGAGGACACCTTTGTAACGTTCTTATTCGTCAGGGCTGGTTTGTCGACATGAACACATTATTATTGCATATGTTGATAGAAACCGTTTCTTTTAAACATCTT
>JBBBDQ010001960.1:1485000-1570000 GCA_037127315.1 Ascarosepion bandense
AATATTTAATATAATTTAGTGTCGGTTGTAACTTTTTTATATTGAGGATATCGAAACCTTTCTTTTATATTTTGTGGTGAAGTATACTTGTCTTGTCGGTTAATAGTTCTCTAAATCATGAATGGGGACAGGAATGTTCCTTTAAATGTTTTGCAAATGATCTTCGAACTAAAAAATAAAGCTTAAAACAAGCTGTGAAATTTCTGTTTTATGATGAGATCTTAAATGGCAAGAAGCCATTTTTGCGAACAGAAAACTCTTAATAACATTACGAACGGAAAAGAAATTTTTATGCGTTGCCTATATACAATGGATATAACTTTTTTCCCGCCAGAACAGTACTTGAATCGGACATATGTAGTTTAAGTCTCCGCAATTTTTTACTAACACGAGTGGCCCTCTTATTTTGTATGTCTTTACCATTACACCTTGGCTGCTTGAGTTGCTATTCTCCCATAGAGTCCTGTTGAGATTGGTTCCTCTACAGGAAGAAAAACGAACGGAAAATCTTCTAACATCAGCGAATAGATTTCCATTCATACGCAAGTCGAAGTGCGGAAAGTCGTCAGATCAGAAAGGTTCAAATAAATGCTACAGACAACATGACGGAATTAATAAAACGGTACATAGCTGCCCTTCAGGGTGGTTCTTTCACGCATCGATGGCTAAATCGATACTGGTTAAGTGATTGCCAGCTTAGTGTGACGAAATTTCCTTGATTCGATTGTTTGGATTTGCTTCAAGTTTTACAACTTCAAAGTCCTTTTGCCGGAAAAGAGCAAATCGATAGAATTAAGTTGCTTTCCTCTTTTCTGCTTAATTTTACTGATTGGACCTTCTTTTATGTTTGTCGTTTGTCCTTTTCTCTCGCTGTGAGAAGCCATATCTGCTATCTTAATATTCATATTCGATAGAGGATTCAATACACACACACACACACACACACACACACACACACACACACACACACACACACACATATATATATATATATATATAGTCATCCACAGACAGATCTGTTTCGCTGTATCACAGCTCATCCGTACGGTTTACCCAGGATTGAAACGCGACCGAATTGGCGTCAGTTGGCGATTCTACCTCTGAGCTACATGCGCTCGGTAGAAGGAGGCAGACTATTTAGCGTGTATATTATCATTATACACGCCCAATAGCTGAGAGTGTTCTAATTCATTGCTAAATGAACGATGCGTAGATGCCAGAGTAGCTACTGTTTTTCAAAATCTACCATTCTTCCAGAGTGCTCAATCAGGACGTGAAAGCGTAAATAGTCATCCGCAGACAGATCTGTTTATATATATATATATATATATATATATATATATATATATATATATATATATACAGCATGCAGTGTGGGTATAGAAGAATCCAAAGGAGTATCCTGTACATACAGTGGTAGGATAACTCTCTAAGAGAACTCTAAACATATATGCATATAAATACATATTGAGCAAATATAAGAAAAATTAAGACAGACACGTTATTTCATTGTGATTCGGTAGTATAGGCCTATTTCAGGCGAACCATCGTCAGCTTCGGTCTTTATTTAACAAATGATTCGTGTAAAATCCTTTGTTAAATAAAGACGGAAGCTGACGATGGTTCACCTGAAATAGGCCTAGACTTCCGATTCACCATGAAATAACGCGTCTGTCTTAATTTTGGTTATATATATATATATATATATATATATATATATATATATATATATATATACGCTTCGAACCACAGAACATAGCGTATATATATCGTGTTTAATTGTGATAATGTATAGCGCCAATGTTATTGTTTGTTTTTTTTTTGTTTTTTTTTTTCAGGGGTTTTACTGATCAAATATATTTTGGTAAGCAGTTTTTTATCGTAAAGTCGAGCTGGAGATCGAACGTTGATAAGTACAAAGAGATTGTATCTTTAACTGAGCAGATTCATTCCGACTTCGGAGTTTCGTGGGGACACCGTTATGATGTTCTTACTCGCCAGGGCTATTTGCCGAGTGAGAACATTATAACGGTGTATAAACCACAGGTGGGCTTTGTAGGTGTTGAACAAACAGGTGTGCCTGAGCAGGCGTCTACAATGTTGATTAGCTAGCAGCCCCGGTAGACGGATATCCTCGAATACGAATGGCCAGCCATTATGTATGTATGTTTCTGTGTGTTTGTGTGAGAGTGCATATATGTACACCTGCACCTATAGATATATATCCATTCTCAGAAAGAGAAACTATTTGATTTTTACCAGTTTCTTTCATCGTGTTTTCGTCATTTTCTTCTTTTATGGATATATGCTTAGCGACACCTGTAATTGCCTACTTACGTGCGCATAAAGTGTCATTTAAAGCGGCAACGTCGATTTGGCAGTCACAGATCTTTGTCTAATATTTATGTACCTAGCCACAATTAAGACATTCTTTTTTTTTCTTCCGAATACCAGATGGACGTATAAGTAGTCATTTTCCCTTCTAAGCCAATGCTTGGGAATACCAGGTGCTGTAAGCGTTGAGTGACGGATGTGCGTTGTGGTGCAGTGGATATCGGTTCGGAAAGAGAAATCGGTGAGCCGAATTCGAATTCCAGTTGAATACCCTGCATTCGCTTAAGCACGTGTACCCTTGGGAAAGGTATTAATCCGTCCCTTCCCTCTAGTTACGGGTTAAATAACAATCTAGGACTTGGGGACCCTGCCCTTAAAAACAAATCCCAATGAATCTTGATACTCGAAAAGAAAAATAGTATTACTAGACACAAAACTTGATATAAAAAAACAACAATAAATTGTTGAAAGAAAAAGGTATTACCAGCAATAAATAAATAATATTTAGTTAGCAATAAATGACCCGCCGAGGTGTTGATTTGCCATAAAAACAAACCAACCAACTTAATTTGTTGATGTTATTGTCGTTTCCTTTCTGTCTCGAGAAAGAGTGGTTTTTTAAAACGCCTCATTTGGTGCCAAATGTCATAGAAAAATGGGGAGGTATAGTCTCTTATTCTGAACAGTTTTAACGCTTAGAGTGGTTCACATAACAAGGAGAATATTTATTCACAAATAGGACGGGGTTTTAAAAACATATCTCCCCGGATCATTATTTTTGAGAGTATTAAAACTTATTTAAAATTATTACATCTGAAGGAAAGTATTTCCTTGGCTCTTCCAGAAGCCGTTTTCGCAGCATTGGCCTTTCTGTCTAAAATCTTGCAAAATGGATTCAAATTGTACCTTTTTTTTCGTTCTTTATGACACAAAAATAAAGGGTCTAATTATTATAATAGCGCACCTCGAGATGGTGTATTACTTAACAAGAGTATCTAGCAAGAACAGTTAGAAATTAGTAGGGATTCTGAGAACCCTACATGTTGTGTCAGGATTCGTCATCGGAGGCCACGTTTTGAACAACCTAAGGCACGCCGATGATACAATGTTGATAGCAGACACGGAAAGAAAACTGAAGAGAGTGACAAGAAAAGACTACAAATAAACTGCAAGAAAACCGAATGCATGGTCATCAGCAAAAAGAGCAGCCCCAAATGCCAAATACAGGTGGGGTTATACTAAAATCAAGCAGCTACAAAAATTTAGATATCTGGAAAGTGTTCTAACAGAAGACGGAAAGTGCGACACAGAGATCCGAAGGCGAATTGGTATGTCAAAGGACGCATTCTAAAAGCTGAGTAGAGTATTAAGAGACAGGGTAAAAAAAAGACAGTACTGGATTGCTATGTGATGTCAGTTCTTCAGTATGGCAGTGAATGCTGGACAATATCATCAAAGATTAAGGAAAAACTTGAAGCAACTGAAATGTGGTTTTACAGAAGAAATGCTACGAATATCATGCACCGAGTATGTGAGCAATGATGGGGTTTTGAAAAGGATGGAAACAAAAAAGGAAATTAATATTGAGCATCAGGAAGAGACAGCTAAAGTTCCTGGGACACGCAATGAGGAAGGAGGGTTTGGAAAACCAGATACTAACAGGCCAGATAGAGGAGAAAAGAGACAGAGAAAAGTTTGAACATGTTTGAAGTGCCTGAGCAGGTGTATGACAGAACGGGGGTTGCATGGTGTTACAGGAAAAAGCGTGCTAAGAGCCTCCAAGGATGGGAGATGTGGAAGGCCATGATTGGCTACCTTCTGAAAGGCACAAAGAAGAAGAAGAAGAAGAAGAAGAAGAAGAAGAAGGGAATTTTAGACTGTTTTTATAATTAAACCGTCAATTTAAAGGCATTATTTCGGGTTTTGTCTAACTGTATGTACTTCGTGGTCGACCGGTTTAAGACACGTCAGATCACTTGGAAAAGAACAGGACAAATTATTAAACCTGGAAAAGTTAACGACAAGATATTCTAGTGAAGTAAGAAATTTCTTATTTTTTACTTTACTCGAATATCTTGTCCTTTACTTTTCCAGGTTAATTCATAATTTTTCAGGCATTGCAATTAATTTAATATAAATTTAGTGCTGAAAACCGCAGCTAAAAATATTAAAAAGAAAAAGAAATTGCAATTGATTTAATAAAAACAATACAAAATTTATTAATTTTTTAATTAATTCCGATAATCAATCCTGCTAAAATGATAAGTGATGAGCAAAGTTTGACAAAGTGATAAAAGATACCATCCGTATTTAAATGTTGAAAACTGCATGCAAAAATATTAAACAGAAAAAAAGTTATAAGGAATAAAATTTATTATTAGAAGCTTTAGTCATTCACTCACTTATGTACTTATGTACTTACTAGCAGTATAGCCCGACGTTGCTCGGGTGCAATGAAAGCTTTAAAAATAATCCATGGTCCTAGGTCTCAGACTCAGCCTAAAGAATATTTGACATAATAAAATAATTGCGACAATTTACCAATCGCTATATATATATATATATATATATATATATATATATATATATATATATATATTACTAGCTGTATATCCCGGCGTCGCTCGGGTGTAATGAAAGCTTTAAAACTAATCCATGGTCCTGGAGTTCAGACTAAAGAATATTTGTGTGAAGTTTGGTGAGTATCGGATAAAAATTGTGGATTTGTATAAAGGAAATACAGACAAATAAACAGACATACACACAAACATCTTGCATTTTATATATATATATATATATATATATATATATATATATATATATATTATCGATTTTCTGCACTATTATAAGAATTGCAACCTTGAAACTTCTGAATATAGTTTCTTATGTCTTTGTCTATGAGTGTATCAAATTTGATTAAAATCGGACCACTCCTTCTATAACCCGATTTTTTCGATTATCGATTTTCGATATTTATCGGGGGTACATCAACACAAAACCTAGCTAAGAACACTCGCAGACGCTCATAGTACAACCGTGTAAATTTTCAAGAAAATTGGTTCAGCCATTTCAGAGTCTATAGATAACACACACACACACACACACACACACACACACAGGCAAATTTCCATGTATAAATACGTTTAGATTAGATGTAGATAGTCTCCCTTTTCGGACAACATGAATTTAAGCGTGCTACTACATTGGCGACTAAGTCATGCCACTTTACTGTTGAAATAGCTAGAGGCAACCGTTACTTCTAATCTAACAGTTTCTTTTCTCGCGCTTTCCACCTGCGGAATTCCATTCCCATTGCCTACGTCCCTGTTAACTACAATCTTTCAAAGTTTAAATGCAACATCAATCTGCACCTGTTCCTTTTTTGACCTTCCCTCAATTCCCTCTTCCTTTATTTTTCTTTTACTTTCACTCCCTGTAATTCTTTTCGTATTAGTAACATTATCGCCTTGCTTGGGGTGAAATGAGTAAAATAGTTTTTTTTTTTCATTAATTGCAAAAAATATACTAGCAAAATCCCACCAAACATAACAAAAAGAAATATAAAGTGTCATGATTTTTCTTTCTTAATATAGTTTCTTTCCTTCAGAATCGAGGTGTATTCAGCTTTTGAAGATTTTTGATTGCTTTTTGAGTTTTCTGCCTGTTGCTACTTTCACTTTATCTTCCCCACCTTTTTCCTCTCCCTCTCTCTCTTGAATTTCTCTGCCCGTCCCTCACTTTTTTTTCTTTTCTCATTCTTTCTTCTCGTAGCGGTTTTTCTGTATTTGCATCATTACCTTCTGAAGCACAACCTCCCGAAATCTAAGCTATTAAATATTGGAATTATTCTCTTTTTCTTTCTTTGTCTTTCTTTCTTTCTTTTGTTCAATCTTTCCTTCTTTCTTTCTATTTTTTGTTCAACTTTCCTTCCTTCTTCCTTTCTTTCTTTTGTCCAGTCGTTTCCTCTTTCTTTCTTTTTTCAATCTTTCTATATTTCTTTTGTTCAATTTTTCTTTCTTTCTTTCTTTCTTTTTTTCTTTCTTTTGTTCAATCTTTCTTTCTTTATTTCTTTCTATTTTTTGTTCAATCTTTCTTTCTTTCTTTCTTTCTTTCTTTTGTTCAATCTTTCCTTCTTTTTTCTTTTTCTTTCTTTCTTTCTTTCTTTCTTTCTTTTGTTAAATCTTTCTTTCTTTTTTCTTTTTTTGTTCAATCTTTCCTTCTTTCTATTTTTTCTTCAATTTTTCCTACCTTCTTTCTTTCTTTTGTTCAATATTTCATTCTTTCTTTCTTTTTTTTTTCAATCTTTCTATAATTCTTTGGTTCAATCTTTCTTTCTTTCTTTCTTTCTTTCTTTGTTGCTAGCTTTCTTTCTTTCATCCTTTCCTTCGGCCGTTCGTTCGTTCCATCTTTCTATAGTTATTACCTCTCTCACTCACTCCCTAGATTTCTTTTCTCTCTCTCTCTCTCTCTCTCTCTCTCTCTCTCTCTCTCTCTCTCTTCCATTTTTCTAATTTATATATTTTTTGCCATGATTTATTAACATTACTTTCTTTCTTTATTGTTTTTCTTTAAAACTCTATTTTTTTATCTCAGTTAGTTTCTCTCTCTCCCTCTCTCTCTTTCTCTCCCTCTCTTCCTCTCTCTCTCGCTCTCTTTCTCTCTCTCCCTCTCTCCCTCTCTCTCACCTCCCCCTCTCTCTCTCGATCTTTATAACTTTATTTTTCTCCGGCTCTCTTTCTTTCATACTTGCAATCCCATCCATTTTAAATTGCCTACCTTTCCTCGCCATTCACTGTCTTATTGATTCCCTCTCTGTCTATATCTTCTTTTACACCTGTCCTCTTTGTCACCCCATCATTTAACTCTTATCTCCCTTGTACTTTTTTTTACACCCTCATTTTCTTTTTCTTCTCACCGTTGCATGCTATGTGAAATGGCAGGCAGGCAGACCATAAGCGGTGTTGAGTGGCAACGTCTGAGAAAGCCATTAAAACCGGGACATGTCTCTTTTACACACAAGAAAAGTATTACCTTCAGTAGAACAAAACGAGACCATCAGTGGTTTATGACACCACACACACACACACACACACACACACACACACACACACACACACACATAAATATATACATAAACACACACACAACAACGCCGAACACGCACCCATATACACACAAAACACACACACGCATACACACACATATATATACACACAAACGCACCACACACACAAATACATACAAACACACCACAAACACACATTCACACAAACCCAGATATGCACACAAACGCACAAACACAAACATATATATAACACATCACTCAATATCTGTCGGACCTGACATATCGATAGCGCCACTAATAAAATATCGATATAACATTTATGAAATCCTAACCCTGACCCTGCTCATGACAAAATTTGGGCCCAATCGGATTATTAGTTTATAAATCAGTTATTTAAGTGAAGCTACTGTTGCAAGGATGTGCGTTGTGGTGCAGTGGATATCGGCTCGGAACGAGAAATCGGGGAGCCGAGTTCGAATTCCAGTTGAATTCATTGCATTCACTTGCGCGCAAATACCCTTGGGAAAGGTATTAATCCGTCTCTTCCTTCCAGTTATGGGTTAAATAATAGGACATATTGAGTTCTATAGCCTTGGCTGGCAACCAGTCTACCGCAGAAAGCAATGGCAACCTACTGCGGGATAATCTTCTGCCCAGTCAGTCATGTCTCTTTCGAGACATGATCGCCCAAGCGTGTCTCGCGTATGGCACTTAACTGACTGACTGACTGTTGCAAGTTTTCAAAAAAATGGAAACATTTAAATTTCGTGTCTTGACAAAGCATTGCTTTCTGATGAGGCAAAAAATGCTGTTCAAACAAAGTAATGGCTTGATAAATGTTATTCAAACTCTGCTCCGTCAGAAACAACGGTTAAGATGTGGTATGCTGACTTTAAACTCGGTCGTAAAGACACAAATAATGCTGAGCGCTCAAGTCGCCCAAAATCATCAGTTGTCCCGGAAAACACCAAAAAAAAAAAAAAATCCACAAACTCGTTTTGGCCGATCGTAAATTGAATTTTCGTGAGATAGCAGAAAACAGTGTATTCACCATCTTGCATGAACATTTGTTAATGAGAAAGCTGTGTTCAAAGTGGATGCCGCGGTTTCTCAGAATCGATTTAAAACAGCAACGCATCAACGTTGTTTGCAACTGTTTCAACGCAGCAAGAAGTTGTTTTTGCGTAAATATATGACAGTGGATGAAACATGGATGAAACATGGATCCACCATGTCAATCCGAAGTCAAATCGGCAGTCAGCTGAGTGGACAGCAGCAGATGAAAGCCGTCCAAAGCGACCAAAGACGCGAACATTATATAGCATTATTGGTGCGTTTAAAGGAAGAAAATGCCAAAAACTGCCACAGATGAAGAAGAAAAAGTGACCTTTTACTAAAACAACGCACCGTGTCACAAGTTGACCGCAACGATTGCAAAACTACCATATTTGCACATCTAATTGCTTCTGCCTCCAACCTATTGTCCAGATGTGGCCCGCAGCGACTACTGGCTGTTTGCAGACCTCAAAAGAATGCTCCAGGGGAAAAAGATTTGGCAGCGATAAACTGAGAGAAACTGAGGCGTATTTTGAGTTCAAAAACAAATCGTTCTACAAAAAAGTATCGAATTATTAGAGAAGCATTGGAAACAGTGTATCACCCTAGAAGGAGACTATGTTGATGAATAAAGTTGAATCTTGCCTAAAGGTTGCTGTTTTATTGGTTAGGCCTAGGATTTATTGAGTGATGTGTTATATATATATATATATATATATATATATATATATATATATTGTTTAATATTTAGTTTTTGATCATAATAGGGTTAGACCAGTATACATTAGTATTAAAAACTGTTCGATACAATTATATTGTAGAACTTTTTAATATTTTTCACTTTTAAACGAGTTATTTCGTTACCCGGGTTTCTACCATGACTTGTGTCTTCAGGCGAGTTTTAATAATTCTTGTCGAGAGCCTGGTATATATACTCAGTGATGTTCGTTAGCATATCAGCAGTAGACCTGATGAAGCGGAAACCATACTGTTTGTCCGAGGCAAGCCTGTGAGCTGTGAGATGCTGAACCACCTCGGCGTTGATAATGCCTTCCATACTTTGCCAAAGAACGGAAAGTGGCTGACAGGGTGGTAATTAGCGGGGTCCGAGGGTTCTCCAGTATATATTATTTTTGTTACGTCCACTATCCAGAACAATCTATTTCATCTAAATAATCTTAAAATATTCACAAACAGTTCCAAAACCATTATGCAGATACTCAGATCCTCAAACACTAATAACAATAATTTTTCTGATGCAGACATTTATAAAATACATTGACAAAACTGTTACTCCCAATATATTGGATAAACAAGTAAAAAATTAAAAAAAATGAGCACAAAAGAGATCTCAGAAATAATAACTTAGCTAATCTATTAGTCATACATAGAAATAAATTCAGCCACAATTTTGATTTTAAAAATGCTACACCCATAAAAGAAGAAAATAATTCACTTAGAAGGAAAATCCTCGAGAGTGCCGCCATTGAATATTCCCCAAATATTAATCTACCCTCAGGCTTTTTCCCTATTTCCCCTTTTTTAACAGAATTAACGTACACAACAGTATCAAGAAATCAAAAGAAAATGGTTGAATCCGTCAACACAGCAATAAAAACAATATCTCGTGACAGAATTTGACGTAATTTTCAGTAAACCGTATAAAAACAGCGTTTTTTAAATTCTTTCAGTTGCTAAGGACATTTTGTTTTGTTATTATTAGTTACTTTGTTTTTAATAAATTCATTTCATTTTTTTGCCTTGAAAAAGTCGATATAGGATAAAACACGTTGGCAACTATTAGAGTTTCCCTATTGTCTTTTTATATATATATATATATATATATATATATATATATATATATATAAATCGAGAAGATATGGACTATTGAGATAATCGGGACGATTAGTTCTGCATTTCTTAAAAGGGTAAATAATACTTTGTTGGAGTGTGACCAAAACCAATTCCTCAAAATCTGTTTTCTCTTTCTATTTATTTTTTCTTCATTTCTCCCTTTCCTTCGTTCTTTTTTCCACACACACACACACACACACACCACACACACCACACACACACACACCACACACACACCACACACACACACACACACACACACACACACACACACACACACAGAGATATATATATATATGTATGCATTGTTCTCTAGTAAACGCTGAAAACTCTTGGCTACTATCGTCTATACATTGCGTATATAACACGCTAAAATCTGCTTTCCTCCACCCTACGCCGATAGCTTTGAAGTAGAATCTCCGACTGATGTCAAATCGGTCGAGTTTCAATCCTGGCTGGAAGCAATCGGATATCTAACAGTACTGATGAGCTGTCTGCGGATATATATATATAAACCTCTGCTAACTATTAATATTTCAGTTCATGATTTTTCAACACGCTGTAACTGTTTGCGTTTTGGAAGCTTCACTGCTTTGCTTGGGGTAATACCGATTACTGATTATATATATTTGTGTGTGTGTGTGTGTGTGTGTGTGATTCACATATAAGCCTGTATATATATATATATATATATATATATATATATATATATATATATATATATTCTAAACATATATTGTTAAATATAAGAGACAATAAATGTCTATTATGTTTAATCATGAGCCGTTCTAAACATCGGATTTTGACTTTAATTTCAGGTGAAAATAAAGAGAAAAATTCTCCAACATTTGGATAGTTTTTTATTATGCTGGCTCTAAGCTTTCGGCTCGCATGAACCATCTTCAGAAAGATTATAGGGACGTTAACACAAAGACATACACCATCAAAGATGATTTGATCTTATGTTGACATAAAACATTACTAAGCAACGATAACAGTCACCGAATAGGAGACGCAGTTCATAAATTTATATTGCGATTCTATGACGTCACACCGCATGAGTGACCGAAATGTTAAAAGAACCATATGTCTAAATGCAATGTAATGTGTTATGACCAGATTGAAATGGGATTTTATTAGGTGATATCATTGCTTAGCAATGTTTTACGAAAGTTTAGAACCAGCATAATAAAAAAATATCGAAATGTTGTACTATTTTTGTCTTTATTTTCACCTGAAATTAAAGCCAAAATACGATGTTTAGAACGGCTCATGATTAAACATAATAGACATTCATTGTCTCTTATATTTAACAGTATAAGTTTAGAAAATTATCTGCTGCCTCGATATATATATATGTGTGTGTGTGTGTGTGTGTGTGTGTGTGTGCATGTATGTGTGTGTGTGTGAGAGAGAGAGAGAGAGAGTAAATAAAATGCAAACATTGTATCTGCTTATTTTTGATAAAATCTGTTCATACTCACGGATAATCTTTCACGTATTGTAATTGAAAGATGTCAGAAATTAGCTGTAACGTTGACAGATGTTAATACTATTCATTTCTCAAGGAACCCAAGTACTTTCAATCTTTTTCGGTGATCTTCAGGGGTGTGAGTTATGGTAACAAAAAAATAACCTCAAAACTGTGTTGCTAAAAATTACTGTAAATATTTTTCTGCTTCAAATATAATGGTTAACGAATTGCTTAGCGTTCATTAAAACGTGAAATTTAACCAAAATGGATTGTTTTTATGTTGTAATGTCATTGTCATGCACATGTTAAAACATGAAAAACTGTTCTTTTAACAAACATTTTTAGAACATTACTACAGTATTCATAGCTGATTCTATTAATTGACGGCTTAAGTGTTTTAATAAATATTGCCTCGAGAATCTGTAGTTTGTTTTTGTTGTTTTCTTGGTGTATGGGTTGTGTTACCAATCATTATTTTTTTTATATTATGAGTGTAGACAGGAATGTTGTTGTAGATGTCTAGAAATGGACGAATGGTCAGACAAATGTAACGTGAGACGTCTAGCTAATTTAGTTGTTGTAAATCCAACATATTTGTTTTTTGAATTGATATATAATGTTAGTTTTACATAACACATCAGTTGGTGGGGAGGAGTTATTACGGATAATTAAATTAGTAGTATTGTACCTTTTTATTTAATCTGACATGTCTAAAAGAACATTTGCTGCCTAAATACACAAATTTAATTGCATGTGCGTGTGTGCGTGCGTACGTGTGTGTGAATGATACCTCATTGTAGTTGGACCAGGTTTCCACACGTTCTTTTTGCTTTTTTTAACTCAAAGTATGGTTGTGTACATTATCAGGTCGTCATCTAGCCATTACATAAGGAGGAACAAATATGTGAAACATTGTATTAACTTGTTCTGTTATTGGCACCAAATAACCGTGTATAACCTGCTTCCATATCTGATGACCGGCGACTAAACCGGCTTCCCCTGCATCTCACCTTTGTGTAGATAAGATGGGTGTCTAGCAAATTAGCGGGTATACGTCAACACCTGTCATGGAGCAAAGAAGCTGCTCAGAGAGTCTGCTAGCATCAGGTAACATCTTAATAAAAACATGATATGTTTTGCGTCGTGTCGACACTTTGGCGATCAGCATTTTTTATCTTCTAGTGGATATGATGTCTTGAAACACTAAGAATATGATGAAGAATAGAATTCTTCGAAGGAAAAAGTTTTTATTTATTGTGGGTTAGTTGGCTATGGTTAAATGTAATCGGCAAAATGCACAACAAACGGAAGTTCTCAATAAAAATAAATTTAAGAAATCTTTTTTCCGTTACACCCAATGGTGTCTAGGGCAGTTTTTTTTTTTTGCTGTTTCCGTAAGAAACGGTTTTTTATGGGGGAGGGTTGTTAGTCCGGCGCCCAACCCACAAACCTGGAGGAAGGTGATTTTCTAAGCGTAGCTTAGACGTGACACACGGCTGAAAGTAGGAGGTACCCAGTGAGGATCGACCTCACTTATAATGATTCTAGCGAGACGAGCTTGCTACCCATGACACCACGCCGAGGTGGCCAGAATAAAGGACAGGGTATAATAATACTAAGCAAACAATATATATATTTTTTTATAACCATATCACCCCGGGCAAGGAGGTAAGGCCACTGGTGTGCAGGGGGCTACGTAAAAGTGAAAAGATTGGAAAAGAGAAAGCCAGAAACCACATCCTAAACAAGGAACAAGGGATGAGCCTCTACACCTGTTCAATAGACGGGGGTGGAGTGTGAACCGGGCGATAGTTCAGTCTATCTACTCCAATTGAAAAAAAATAAGGAAAAGTGAAAAGATTAGAAAAGAGAAAGCCGGAAACCACATCCTAAACAGGGAACAAGGGATGAGCCTCTACACCTGTTCAATAGACGGGGGTGGAGTGTGAACCGGGCGATAGTTCAGTCTATCTACTCCAATTGAAAAAAAATAAGGAAAAGTGAAAAGATTGGAAAAAACAAATCAAATCTAGAAAAAGCAGCAGTAATAAGGCACAACAATCAAGTGGTTATGGCGTTCTGACCCTGAGACAAGAAATGACAAATTACTACGAAACGGAGAAGTGTCCATTTTTATTGGTTAGGAAAAAAATCCCAGTATGCATCTGTAGGATTTGTCTATGGATCGGATATTCAGTTGGGTAGGTTTTTAGCAGTTATTTCAGATCGCACCCAACAAGTATGCTTTTATTTCTTCGGATAAAATCATCAATTCGTTTCGGGAATAAAAAAAGCTTCCATGTTGTTACTGAGGGTGATGGGTATGAAATAAATGATTGACTCCAAATATTTAAGATATAATACGTAAAAACCAGTTAAATGTTGAAAACGTTCTTCATCTTGTTGACGTTTCTCTCCTTATTCGTGAACATTATCAAAACATTAGGGAAAAAATAATCTAAAAAGAAAATCCTTGCTGTTTGAAAACGCTGAGGTCATTTTCACAAATTTTAAAGAATTTACAAAATAGATCTGTGGCTAAATCAATGAGATTTGTACATACGAAATATGTTAAAATCTAAACTAATTCATAAATGGAACTTTGTCTGTGTGTGTGTGTGTGTGTGTGTGTGTGTGTGTGTGTGTGTGTGTGTGTCTGTGTGTGTGTCCCCGTTACCTATAGACTCCGAAACGGCTGAACCGATTTTCTTGAAAATTTACACAGTTGTACTATAAGCGTTTGCGAGTGTCTTAGCTAAGTATTGTGTCAAGGTACCCCTGATAAATATTGAAAACCGATAATTGAAAAAATCGGGTTATAGATAGAGTGGTCCGATTTTAATCAAATTTGATGCACTCATAGACAATGACATAAGAAACGATATTCAGAAGTTTCAATGTTACAGTTCTTACAATAGTGCAGAAAATCGATAATACATATATATGAAAGGCAAGATGTTTGTGGGTGTGTCTGTTTATCTGCCTGTATATCTGTATTTTTTCTCAGCCCTTTTATTTTAGTTTTTGCTTCGGGTTTGGCTCTAAGTAGATATAATTGTAGTTCTGAGTCGCAGCCATGATACCATTTCAGTTTACGACGAAAAAAACTTATTTGATATCGATACCAGGAAATCAAAATTTGACTTACATCCATTCATTTTTCTTTCAGTCTACAGTTTCGCTTTAACTGGAAACAAATATTGCTTTTTAGTCTTTCGTGCCAACGTCCAAAGAGAAACGGGAGGAAGAGACAGAGTATTAATTGCTGATGCCCTCTGACGAGTATCCGCACAGGTGGGTCCTTCAACGAAATTCTGGAGTAGGGATTCTGAAATTTGATCACATTAAGGCATGAAACGTACAGGTACCATGTTTAAGTGATCCCTATGTATATATTGTCTGTACATATATCGACATATATATTCATATATATTTTGTACCCCAGATTATTTCAGCTTTAAAGATAAGGATATGGATATAAGCATATTGAGATAGATAGATAGATAGATAGATAGATAGATAGATAGATAGATAGATAGATAGATAACTCATGACTACCAGGAGATGTTATATGCAAAGAATAAGAATGATATGCCCCAGTGATTGTAATAAAGATTTCGGTTCCAAACTTTTAGCACCTGAAAAAGGCCGGAGCGTAGAACGGTCGAAACATCGGGAGCAAAGATGAGGGCAATAGTCCGAATAATGTAAATACTGTAAAAACTACCTCATTTCAGGAATCTAGACAAAGACTAATATAATTTATGATTCTATTTTATTTTGGTATTTAAGAAAGTATAAAATTTAATTTATACAAACCCCTACATATCAGTGAATGCTACACAATCTTCTCACAGACGCAGTAGAGACTTGAAGCAACAGAAATATGGTTCTACAGAAGAATGATGAGAATTCCATTGAACATGTGAGCAATGACGAAGTTTTAGAAAAAATTGAAACAAAAAGTATTCATATACTTAACATAAAGAATAAACACTTGAAATTCTTTGGGCAAATACAGAGGAAGGATGGCTTGGAAAACTTGTTACTTACAGGACAGATTGAAATCAAGATGGACAGAAGAAAACAACACATAACATTGAGTGAATGAATGACGAGGCAATGCTTAGGGGTGATAACAAAGAGACAAGGTTTATTTAGAGCTAAGCTAAAAAAGACAGAAAATTGTGGAGAGCCACGATCGTTTACGTCCTAAAGGAGCACGGCACATAGAAGAAGAAGGATGAACTTGAATGAATATATAACAGAGCAAGTCTTAGGACAGCTAACAAAAAAAACTAAATTTATTAAGATCTACGAAAGAAAAGAAATTGTGGAGAGCCATGATCGTTTACGTTATGAAAGGGCACGGAACATGGAATAAGTTTTAACAGAATCTGGTTTAATGTTATTTAACTTAACTAGAAAAGATGGTATGCTATAAAAACCTGCATTTTTTTATAATCATCTCACCCCAAGCAAGGCAAAAAAGCCACTGGTGCGCAAAGGTTTAGAGTGAGAAAATAAAAAAAGATACAAGAGATGTCGAAAGAAAGGTAAGATATGTATGAGAAGCAAGTAGATAAAAGATGGCGATTGATGTTGCATTAAAACTTTTCTGGATTGTAGCTATTGGGATGTTGAAGAAAAGATAAGAGATGGATAGGAATCAAGTAGATAAAAGATGGCAATTGGCGTTGCATTTAAAATTTTGGAGATTGTAGCTATTGGGATGTTGAAAAAAGATATGAGATGGATGGGAATCAAGTAGATAAAAGATTGGCAATTGACATTGCATTTAAACTTTTGGAGATTGTAGCTATCAGGGAAGTAAGCAAATAGAAGTTTTTTTTTCTTCGAACAGGAGGTGCGAGAAAGGAAAATTTAACTATTTAAACGGTAAAAGGGTGCGATCTTTATGCCAACCTAGTAGCTCGTGTGGTCGGGGTCAGTCAGTCAGTTAAGTGCCATACGTGATACACGCTTGGGCGATCATGTCTGGAAAGAGTGACTGGGCAGAAGATTATCACGCAGTAGGTTACCATTACTTTCTGCGGAAGACTGGTTGCCGACCAAGGCTATAGAACCCAATCTGTCCTGCTATTTAACCCATAACTGGAAGGAAGAGACGGATTAATACCTTTCCCAAGGGTATTTGCGCGTAAATGAATACAATGGATTCAACTGGAATTCGAACTCGGCTCCCCGGTTTCTCGTTCCGAGCCGATATCCACTGTACCACAACGCACATCCTCTGGTCGGGGTACTAGGGAAAAAAGCTCGTCAGAGAAGTTACCATGAAAATATTTGTAGACAAAACATAGGGAATCCCCATCACGTCGATGTGAAACTGAGGGCGGGCTGCCAAGTCCGGGTCGATTATATTGCAGATCCTCCTTTGGATTCTGTCGATAATCTCAAGATGAATAGCAGGAGTACCCGACCAGTTATGGCAACAGTATTAAATGCACGGACAAATGGTAGATTTATAAATACACAAAAACGGATTTTTTTGTTAATCAACTTTAATTTTAATATCATAAATGAATCAATCATTCTTCTTAAAATTTTACGATATTTGTTTGTTCGTCTCCTATTAAATTTTGGAAAAATATTCGTTTGTATCAAAACACCATCGATTGGGTGTTGTGTGTAGAAGTCAAATAACTTACCTTTCAACGTGGTGGTATTCTTTTGTCTCCCTGTAGAAAGGTAAACATTCAAGAGTGTGAGACTCACCTTCCTGATGTGTCCAACTAGCGTCCAGTTGGCAGACAAAAATAAACAGGGTTGTAACTGAATACATGTCCCTATGTGGCCCAAAGACAAATAGTGGATATTGTACTCAAAATTTATGGAGCTCAATGTACACGCTGAAATTATCAGCCAATCACTGCTTACGGAATAGACTTGCCTGTAACAGAATGGAATCTCCCAGGTTATTATTTAAACCACCTACCAATTTGCCCTGGGGTTTGAACTCAACTTCTATTTTAGTTGATTACTGGCTGGTTGTTCTATAAGATTCCTACATTGTGGAATTTTCGATTCAACCGTTTTTGGTAATGCGGCGTCTGGTTAAAGATTTAGTACAAATTTATAGCCATTACATGCTGTTTAGATAGGTGAGTGTTCCCTCAAGTGCGCGGTTCGGGGGAAATTTTTTTGTTAGTGATCGACAGTTGCCCATGTCACATGGTTCCTCTTTTCACACCACTGGTGTTGTCAAAAGGAAGAACACGGGCCAATAGTGTTTAGTAGAGTCATCACCAGAACGAGGTTGAATTCAATGTTGGTCTGCATTTAGGATTCCAGTTTCGGATTTTAACCTCAATGTTTATTTTTGAATGATCAGTCAGTCAGTTAAGTGCCATACGTGATACACGCTTCGGGCGATCATGTCTCGAAAGAAACATGATTGACTGGGCAGAAGATTATCACGTAGTAGGTTGCCATTGCTTTCTGCGGTAGACTGGTTGCCAGCCAAGGCTATAGAACCCAATCTGTCCTATCATTTGACTCATAGCTAGAGTGGGGAGATATGTATTATATTAATAAGTAGTAATTAGTAGGGGATCAGTTTATTACTTCATAACAATATAAAACTGATCCCCTACTTTATGCCCAGTAGAAGCCTTAATCATGTTTTCAACTGTTATATTCAGTCAGTCAGTTGAGTGCCATATGTGATACACGCTTTGAGCGATCATGTCTCGAAAATACATGACTGACTGGGAAGAAGATTATCACGCAGTAGGTTGCCATTGCTTTCTGCGGTAGACTGGTTGCCGACCAAGGCTATAGAACCTAATCTGTCCTATTATTTAACCCATAAATGGAGGGAAGGGACCGATTAATACCTTTTCACAAGGGTATTTGTGCGTAAATGAATGCAATAAATTAAAACTGGAATTCGAACTCGGCTTCTCGATTTGTCATTCCGAGCTGATATTCACTGCACCACAACGCACATCCTGTGATCAGGCATGGTCTTAATGTCGCCGAGGTTTGAAACCGATTTCCTTCTCGGCCAGATTGACTCGTTCTATCTGTGCGTTTTGAGATTGTGGCACCTGCTATTCCTAATCTAAGTACTGACCAGAAACGACGTCGTTTAACTTCGGTGATCGGACGAAAAACGGTGATACGGCCATCAGCCTTGAAGTGTAAACGTGTTACTAAATACACCATCTGATGACTCGCAAAAAGACGCACGCACACAATGAGTGCATCTCGTATACCAATGAACTAAAATGTGTGTCTTTGTGAAGGTACGTTAAGCAGGGAGTGTTTACTTTTAGGTTAGTGGCAAAGAATACGATGTCAGTTTGGAAGATATCCAGAGTGATAAAAAAGATAAGCTAACAGTGATGTCTAAGCCTACACATTCGTCTGGAGACTGAAATTCTTAGACATCAATCTTTCCTAGTTTCAACTTCTTTTTTTCCTTTTTTTATCAGTTTCATATATATATATATATATATATATATAGAGAGAGAGAGAGGGAGATAGAGCGAGAGAGACAGAGACAGAGAAAAAGAGAGTTATTATTAGTGTTATAATAATAACAAATGGGACTGCAACACAAAAAACTTTCAGTTTTTGGTGCCAAGTGCACCATCATCAGGCAGTAAAATATTGTTCAGTTACGGGGTAATATGTATAAATATTATGGGAATTAAAAATAAAAAAAACATAGATGCTACCTCATAAGGTAAAAATTGTGGAGTGGGAGGTCATTAGAATTTAAAAGATTTGTGTGTGTAAACCAATGGATATTGAGACATTTATGAGGAGTTGTATGAATAAGGATCAGCACGTATACAGACCAAGAAGTGTCAATTGTATCAGTTTAAATTATGATGGAACAAAAATGTTGCTAATATAATATTTGAAATGATACAAGATTGTGAATTAAAACAATATATTTGTCTTAAGGACTGTTTTTAGTATAAAAAAAACTCAAGTCTATGGAAAGAAATAGACGTAAAGCCGTGATTTTAATTACTTAAGGACGAATTACTCGATTTAAAAGTTAAGTAGTAGTTAAAGTAAAGATAAACGGAAATATATATATATATATATATATAACCTTTGAGATTTGAAAAAGAAATCACTCGACCGGCGTTTGAGAGCGAGGGAAAATTTACTAGCTTCAAAATTATTTTACTCGACCGACTTAGTCGTCTTACGTAAACATGGCGTGAATCGCTAACGGAAAACAAAAAATGAAATTTTAATTAAAATTTCGAACGTGTTAGATAGGATTTCACTTTTTAAAAATTAATAGGAACAAAATTTAGTTCTTCCTCTTAATAATAGCATACACATTTTGATGATAAAACTTTGTTTTTATTAAGTTTGAGCTCTTTTAACATTGTGATATGCTGTTTTTTTTTTGTTTTGTTTTTTGTAGCAATTGAGTGGGGTACCTAAATTCTTAGTTTCTTTCTTCTGTTTGGCTACAACCTCTATCTCATAGATGATAAAAAATAATAAATCTAATTTTCTTAACGATTTTTTATAAAAAAATTACTTGTATAATTTGTTTTTCTGTGCGTGGTTGAAAGAAGTATGCGTTTTTTTTTGTTCCTTTTTTACTTTCAAGCATAATATTTTTCCAAATAAGTTTCTAAAAATCTATGAGCGTCTTTAATCTGGGTGACAGAGACATTTCGGCTCCATTCTGGAAGCGTTTAGGAACTTGACAGTCTAAATTCTATTTGTCAGATCTTACTTTGATGATTGCGGGATATCACTGTCTTTTGTTTAACCACACATTTCAGGCGCGATGCATAAGACCAAAGAGTTCAATAATGTCATTGTAGGTCATTCGAAGTAACTTGTGAATATTCAGTGGCATACTATTGGGTTGTAAAAGGAATCAGTTTTTCTTTTTATGTATTTAAAGGGACAAGTTTCATTGCAAGATTTTTAATCGGCCGCAGACGAGTAAAACAATAAACTTTAATCGGCCAATTAAGTTTTTAATCGACTGAGTCGATCGGGCGATTGAAATCTCAAACGTTGTATATATATATTTTTTTTTTCTTGTAAATCTTTAAAAAAATTTAGCTTTTAAAACTTTTTGTGATCGCTGTTATTTATGACTGTAAGTCTTTTTTTGTCATTTTATTTCTTTTTTAGTTTTGTTAATTTTGTTTTGTTTTGTTTTTTTCTTTCTTTGTCTTTTTTTATTTATACTGTTTATTACAATTTCTCTTTACTTTGAATAATAAATTTATTTTGTTTCATTCTTTCGTTTTCTGTTTTTTTCTGTTTTTCCTTCTTTTTTTTTCTTTCTCTAATGGCTAATCTTTCTTCCGTTGGCAGATTCGATTTTTTTCTTTCTTGATTGTCTGGCTTTTTTTTTTTTTTCTGATTGTTGCCTAAACTTTCTTTCTTTCTTTTTTTTTTCTTTGTCAGATTCGTTTGCTTTCTTTCTTGATTTTCTGGTTGTTTTTTTTTTTTGTCTTTTCTATCTGTCTGTCTGTCTTTCTTTCTTTGGCAGGTTCGTTTTCTTTCATCCTCCCCATCTCAGTACAGACCATAAGTCTCCTCACTATCATCACCCAACTTTTTGAGGCCATTATCAACAAAGAAGGTCGCCAAGCACCTGGTTAGGGACAACGTCTTTTGCGATGACCAATATGGCTTTCGATCAATCAGATCCACTGCTAGCGTCCTAACTAGCATCACACACGCATAATTAGTGAGGCCCTTGACGTTACAGATACCACAAGTATCATATCATTAGATATCACGAAGGCCTTCGACAAGGTCTGTCACAAAGGTTTATTACGCAAGTTATGCAGCTATGAAATCGCATGAAGTGTTTTTTATTATTATAAAATATATTCTAACAGGTTAACAACACACTGAGACTAAAATACACTTGAAAATGGTTAGAGAAGTGACCGAATCCGCGTGGGACAATACAAATTATTACATTTAAATTCTTTAATTTCTACAAAACGGCAAAAATTTTAGGATGCTGGAAAAACATTATAAACATGTCATTAAATATTCCTTGTCGGTCGTATTTAGTGAAAGATGTTTAAAAGAATCGTTATATATATATATATATATATATATATATATATATATATATATATATATATATCACCTGCGATCTTCCTATTATGAAACTTGGTTTTTATTCCAAGTTTATACAACTTATTCTTGGTTCTTTGGTACGGCTTGAATCTTAGGCGAATTACGATGTTTGTCGTTTTATTGCTTTCTTTGTTTCGTCCTAAAACGGGAAATGACTGAAAATATTTAATGGGCCGTCAGGTCTGGTGTTTTTGTTCTACAGCAGAAAATTGCGAACATTTGGAGTTGCCATTTGCATAGTATCAGCTTTTGATTTTGGGCTGATCAGGAGAAGAGTCAGTCAGCCTTGAAACGTAAACATTAATGCGGTTGAAGTTAATCATCGTCTTTGAATAAAAATAATAATCACTGTTTAACACTATATATATATATATATATATATATATATATATATATATATATATATATATAAAACATCCAGGCTAAATTGAAACTTTGTCAGAGCAAACCTATCTATCTATCTATCTATCTATCTATCTATCTCAGCTTATTTGTTATCTATCTATCTATCTATCTATCTATCTATCTATCTATCTATCTATCTTAGCTTATTTGTTATCTATCTATCTATCTATCTATCTATCTATCTATCTATCGATCTATCTCAGCTTATTTGTTATCTATCTATCTATCTATCTATCTCAGCTTATTTGTTATCTATCTATCTATCTATCTATCTATCTATCTATCTATCTCATTTGTTATCTATCTATCTATCTATCTATCTATCTATCTATCTATCTATCTATCTATCTCAGCTTATTTGTTATCTATCTATCTATCTATCTATCTATCTATCTATCTATCTATCTATCTCAATGTACTTATATCCATATCCTTATCTTTAAAGCTGAAACAATCTGGGGTACAAAGTATATATGAATATACAATGTCAATATAGGTACAGACAATATGTACATAGGGATCACTTAAACATGGTACCTGTACGTTTCATGCCTTAATCTGAGCAAATTGATGTTACTTTCAGAATACCTACTCCAGGATTTCTTTGACGGACCCACCTGTGTGGACACTCGTCAGAGGGCATCAGCAATTAGTTCTCTATCTTCTTCCTCTCTCTCTTTTATATATAAACTAACAGTATGGCCCGGCATTGCTCGGGTGTAATGAAAGCTTTAAAACTAATCCATGGTCCTGGAGCTCAGACTCTTTGGACGTTGGCACGAAAGACTAAAAAGCAATAGTTGTCTCCAGTTAAAGCGAAACCGTAGACTGAAAGAAAAATGAATGGATGTAAGTCAAATTTTGATTTCATGATATCGATTTCAAATAAGTGTTTTTCGTCGTAAACTGAATTTTGAAGGCTGAATAAGTCCTCTGAGTAAATGGTCTCATGGCTGAGACTAAGAACTACAATTATACCTACTTAGAGCCAAACCCGAAGCAAAAACTAAAATAAAAAGGCTGAAAAAAATAGACATACAGGCAGATAAACAGACACACACACACACACACACACAAACATCTTGCCTTTTATATATATATATATATATATATATATATATATATATATATATTATCGATTTTCTGCACTATTGTAAGAGCTGCAACCTTGAAACTTCTGAATATTGTTTCTTATGTCTTTGTCTATGAGCGTATCAAATTTGATTAAAATCAGACCACTCCTTCTATAACCCGATTTTTTCGATTATCGATTTTCGATATTTATCGGGGGTACGTCAACACAAAACCTACCTAAGAACACTCGCAGACGCTTATTGTACAACTGTGTACATATTCAAGAAAATCGGTTCAGCCGTTTCGGAGTCTATATGTAACGGACAAGACATCGATACCAGGAAATCAAAATTTGACTTACATCCATTCATTTTTCTTTCAGTCTACGGTTTCGCTTTAACTGGAAATAACTATTGCTTTTTAGTCGTTCATGCCAACGTCCAAAGTGTCTGAGCTCCAGGACCATAGATTAGTTTTAAAGATTCCATTACACCCGAGCAACACCGGGCTATACTTCTACTCAATAATATAAAATAATGAGGTTAAACAAATATCAATAATAGAAACAAAGAGGCTTATACGGATATCAATAATGAGGAGTATCAACAATTTAAAAAATGATTCTCAGAAAGATAACAATATTTCTAGGCGTGTCTGATTTCCTGGGTTTGATTAAAAAAGGTTCTGGCAAACTCGTCAAAAGAATCTCTGGCAATCTGTGCCTTAAAGAAGTATAAAAAAAGCATGCTCTCAAACAAATATTCTCACTTTACAGAGGGATTTACTTATGTAAAACTGTGAGCTATTTAAAGCCGAAACATTGAATTGTAAGAAAAATTACCGTTTTTTTTAATATTACATTAACAAATCTTTGAGAATAACAACTTTTGAAGATATTTAATATTTAACCCATAGGTTGGAGTGAGAGTAGATGGTTTATTATATTTTCAATGCGTATTTGTGCTTAAGTGAATTCAACAAACCCGACTCGAATTCAAGTTCGGCTCTAATTTTTTATTCTAAGCAGCTGATGAAGAGAGAGCAAGCGTCCTGCCTTTTCCCCTACCGATGTGCGTGTGTGTGTGTATGGATAGGACACCACAATTTTTCACGGAGGAAGCGCTTTTCTTATTAAACGGCATCTCGTTCTCTCTCTTGTGCTTTTATGTCTTGTTCGTCAGTGTTAATAATTTCTTCTGACACTTTTCCAGATGTTTTTATTGGCCACACACGTGAACTGACATAACAAAAGTCAGTTTTAACTCTTCATCTTCCAACAATAACTAGAAGTGCTCACAAATTATTATTTTAAATTCTATCTATCTATCTATCTATCTATCTATCTATCTATCTATCTATTGTGGATCCGGGAATGAGACCCGCACAAATAAATGAACAATGATCAGTAATTGAGATAGAAAATAAGTGTATTAACGTAAGGATACAGGCTTGAATGAAGATTAGTAGTCCAGGAATGCGGGTTAGTAAAAAGTATATGTACAAATCTCTGGAGGTGAAGCTGAAGTATGTCAGCGTCGGAAGCTGACGTGTACTGCGTAATAATCTTCTTGATGAGTGGAGTACAGAACTACCATGAACTACAGGCGGTATTCTCCAGTCTCGCTTTTATTGCAGTAGTATAAGTATACTCTTGACGAGTCCATCTTTATGAAAAGGGAGAACTTTACAACACTATCTATCTATCTATCTATCTATCTATCTATCTATCTATCTCAATGTACTTATATCCATATCCTTATCTTTAAAGCTGAAATAATCTGGGGAACAAAGTATATATGAATATATAAGTCGATATAGGTACAGACAATGTACCTATATCAACATATACCTATTTCAACCCTAGCCGGATATTTTTATAAGCCTCATGATCAGAATATGCGAGGAAATATTGATTGGATTGATTGTTTGCTTAAGGGCTTATCAACTCTTTATGTGCCATTTAATGCCGAAATTTTATTTTTCTTGGGCGATTTGACGTAATAAAAAATAGTATATGTTATTCTGCTTTCTCAATTGAACACATGGTAAATGATACTCAGATTTTATGCATATACATGCTTGTGTAAACATAATTACGAGAGGCAGTGATATGTGCGCTGTATGTTGTAGTTTTGTTAAAGTTTTACTTTGGAATTTTGGATTGATTAAAGAAATTGTAGGATATTATAGAGGTTTTTCATATTCGTTGTTTGGGTGGATAATTTTGTTTAGCTGTAGAGCGAATTTTATGTGTCGAAATCTAAATATTTTGAACATAATTGGCTTCAACCAAAAATAAAATCTATTGTTGGTCATTCTACTATAAAATGCATTTTTAGTCATTCTACTATAAAATGTATTGTTTTTCATTTTACTATAAAATGCATTGCTCATCATTTTATTATGAAATGTATTGTTGGTCAATCTACTATAAAAGTTATTGTTGATCATTCTACTATAAAATATATTGTTGCCCATTCTACTATAAAATGCATTATTGGTCATCCTACTATAAAATGCATAGTTCTACTATAAAATGTAAAATTCTAGTATGAAAAGATTTTTTAGTCATTCTACTGTAAAACGTATTGTTGTTCATTCTATTATAAAATTCATTGTTGGTCATTTTACTATAAAATGTATTGTTGGTCATTCTACTGTAAAATATATTTTTGTTTATTCGACTATAAAATGTATTTTTCGTTATAAAATTTATTGTTGTCCATTTTACTATAAAATGCACTGTTCGTCATCCTACTATAAAATATATTTTTGTTTATTCTACCATAAAATGTATTCTGAGTTATTCTACTATAAAATATGTTTTTGGTTATTCTACTATAAATTATATTGTTGGCTATTCTAAAATAAAATATATTGTTGGCTATTCTACTATAAAATGTATTGTTGTTCATTTTACTATAAAATGCACTGTTCGTCATCCTACTATAAAATATATTTTTGTTTATTCTACCATAAAATTTATTCTGAGTTATTCTACTATAAAATATGTTTTTGGTTATTCTACTATAAAATATATTGTTGGCTGTTCTAATATAAAATATATTGTTGTTGGCTATTCTACTATAAAATGTATTGTTGTTCATTTTACTATAAAAAGAATTCTTCGTCATTCTTCTATGAAATATATTTTTTGTTATTCTACTGTAAAAAGTAGTGTGAGTTATTCTACTATAAAATATAGTTTTGGTTATTCAACTAGAAAATGTATTGCTGGTCATTCTACTATAATTATTTACGGTTATATTTTTTATACAAAATCTATTTCTATACATTCATAGTGTTTTAGTTTTGTTTGGTGGTTTACTATTTGCCCATTTTTTTTTTTTTTTTTTAATCATATCACCCCGAGCAAGGCGGTAACGCCACTGATGCGCAGGGGGCTACGTAAGGGTAAAAAGAATGGAAAAGAGAAAGCCGGAAACCACATCCTAAACAGGAAACAAGGGATGAGCCTCTTCACCTGTTCAATAGATGTGGGTGGAGTGTGAACCGGGCGATAGTTTAGTCTATCTACTCCAATTGAAAAAAAAGAATAATAAAGGAAAAGAGTGAAAAGATTGGAAAAGAGAAAACCGGAAACCGCATCCTAAACAGAAAACAAGGGATGAGCCTCTTCACCTGTTCAATAGATGTGGGTGGAGTGTGAACCGGGCGATAGTTTAGTCTATCTACTCCAATTGAAAAAAAAATAAAAATAAGGAAATGAGTGAAAAGATTGGAAAAGAGAAAAAACCGGAAACCGCATCCTAAACAGGAAACAAGGGATGAGCCTCTTCACCTGTTCAATAGTTGTAGATGGAGTGTGAACCGGGCGATAGTTTAGTCTATCTACTCCAATTGAAAAAAAAAAAAAATAAGGAAAAGAGTGAAAAGATTGGAAAAGAGAAAAAACCGGAAACCGCATCCTAAACAGAAAACAAGGGATGAGCCTCTTCACCTGTTCAATAGATGTGGGTGGAGTGTGAACCGGGCGATAGTTTAGTCTATCTACTCCAATTAGTTTAGTCTATCTACTCCAATTCCATAACTTGGAATAAAATTGGTACTTCCATCCTAGGTTAGGGTGAATCTGAAAATAATGGCAATTGAAAGGCGGTTCCACGTTTCTCAAATCCTCCAATCTTCGGATCAGAAGTCTTGCTGTTAGTTATAATTAATCGTCATACCAAGGACTGTGAAGAAGGAAAACGAAAGAAAAGCAGTTTTACTTTGGAATTATAATTCAATAAAGGAAGGAAAATGAATACAGAAAAGTAACCACCAGCAAATGATTATACATTTTTTAAGCACTCACCCGAAACAAGGGAGTAATGCCACTAGAATGCAGAGAATTATAGGGAGTGGAAATTGAAGAGGACGAGAAGACATTAGTGACGATGACTGGGGAAAAGACAAAAAAAGAACAGGGTTCAAGAAGATAGAAAATGGCGACTGCATTTACATTTTTTTTAAGATTGTAGCTATTAGGAAACAAGAAGTCGGAAAGGAGGTCCATGTTGACCATGTCCACCATAGTTTATGAATATAGAATACAGCACAATCTGTTCAATGAAAGAACGTCAAAGATTAACACTCACGAGTCAGACACTCTACTGAACTATATCACCAATACTGGGGAAAAATATGGTTGCCTTTATACACGTCGCATTAAATATTTTGAGCCTTCTGATTGGTTAACCCTTCGATTGGTGAACTATAAAATGGGTCAGTTCATGGCTGGCTCACTAGTATACAAAGGGACGCAAAATCTCTAACAGTTCAAAGGTGGGAATTGCGAGCAAAGTAACTATTCGAGTAGAAGTCGATGTATTTATGAGCCTTATTTTTGAGATTATTCATATCTTTATGAGCTTCATTTTTGAGATTCTAGCTAAACGGTGGGATCTAATTGCCAATTTTTTTTCAGTTGAGCTGAAGAGATTTCATTTCACAATGCTAGACGTCACGTCTCTTTGTAGATCCGACAGAAGTTGGTAACGCTTGGCCGAGTTTATTTATGACGTGCTGTATACGTACATCACCTGCCCATTTTAGTTTTCCGTTTATTTTGATCCCTACACAAGTAGGAGAACTTGAATTCTCTGGAAGCCGGTAAGAAACCACTAAAACCAGTTCGTCACCCAGAAAATGCCAAGTTCTGGAAGGATGTAATCATGAAGCCACATAAAAAATAACATAAGGGGATTAAACAAAAATGTGTCAGTCAGTCAGTTAAGTGATGTACGCTTGGCCGATCATATCCCGAAAGAGAAATGACTGACTGAACAGAAGATTTTCCTGCAGTAGATTGCCATTACTTTCTGCGGTATAAGGCTACAGAACCCAATTTGTCTTGATATTTAGCCCATACTTTGAGGGAGAAGCTGCAGATTACTGACTTTCCCAGTGGTATTTGCGTGTACGTGAATGTAACGAATTCCACTGAAATTCGAACGTAGCTCACCAATTTCTCTTTCCGAGCCGATATTCACTGCACCACAAAATAAGTGTATATTGATGAATAAATCTATGTAAAAATACCTAAATATTAACTTGGAAATTCATTAGAAAATAAAAATAAAAACACTACGTAATTTTGTTCCAAGTCAGTTGAAACCTGCAAAGGTATAAAGATAATCCTCTTTATACGCCGTGTTCTCTCATGACCATGACCCTCCACAACTTCTTCTCCCTTGTAGCCCTTAATAAATTGTGTCTTTTTGCTATTTCTCCTAAATCCTGTTCTGCAGTCTGTTTACCCAAGTTCACTAATTATATGTGCCATTTTTCTCTGTCCGTTATGCTCTCAGTGTGTTCTGTGAGTATTATATTCTCCAAACTCCAGAAATTTCAACTTTCTTTTCCTGATGTTAAGTGTAAGTTTCCTTTTTTATTTCATTTTTTCTAAACTTTCGTCGTTGCTAGCGTGTTCGGTTCATACGCATCCTGTGCGGTGGTCGGTCTCAGTAAACTGAAATATCTGCAAAGTTTTGCACTTGTCTGATGAAGACAATATCAAATCCAAATAGCAATCAGGCGACACTAATTAGAATTGATCTCAACCTTATGATTTATTTACTAAACTGGTTTTCGTGAATTTGATCGGATTAAGTCGCCTAAATCCGCTCAGCCGATCGAACACGAGAAAAATAAAATTGACGCCATTTAATAGATCTAAATGTTTAAATACGAGGCTATGCCAGGGCGAAAATAATATTTTGGCGGGGGGATAAGCACGCATGCGCGCTCGCCTACATTAACCCAGCTAAATATGCGGTCATGTTTTGATTGCATTTTTCGCCGCGCTGACGATAGGCAACATTCAAGCGAAGGTGAAAGCCATTTCTTCATGCCGATTTACAGTTTCAGCAAACAATCTCTCTTATCAACTAACTCTTCGGAGAGTTCTTCGTATATTATAACGGTTCAAGAGCTTAATACTCATCCTGTTGGGTGGCTGGTCTCATGGTCGATATAGTGACATAGTTGAACCGCTAATAGTGGGAACTATCAAATTAATGACTATTAAGCTTAGGGAACTTAATCTTAGAGGAGCCCAGAAACAATACTTTTTAAAAGCAAATTTTTTCAGATGTTGAAGGAGTAATTATTTTTATGTCTCTTTGTTTAATGTTTATTAAAAAATATTTTTTTAATTCTATCATAGTGATACTGATTGACTTATTTATTTTTACGGCTTATCAACTATTTTCGGTTATTTAAAGCCAGAAAATAATTTTAACACTCATTTCTAGTCATACATGGTCTCATCAACCTCGCCAAGACTTGTGTTGTGTTTTTCCATTTAGCTCCCTAAATAGCTAAATTTTTTTTCAGCTAAATAGTCCTTCAAAAAACGATATACTCATTCCTTATCAAAATTATGGATTTTTGTCAAAAATAATTTCACCTCAAAACAATAAATTCACTAAGACGGAAGTATAAGAAAACATTTTTTTATGGAATTTGATTGATTGATCTGTTTTCTCATTTTTGTAGATTATTTAAAGCTAGAGAAAATATTTTTAGATTGTAAGAAATTTTTTTGAAATGTCAATATAACGAACTCGACCAGAATTCAAACTCGACACGTCAATTTCACTTTCTGAGTATATAACCAACTGAACAGCAATAATAATAATAATAATAAAAATAATAATAATAATAAGGACAAAAACGACTATCCTAATGATAATAACAAAAATAAAAATAATAATAATACTAAAAATAACAAAATAATAATAGCTCCAAAACCAATAATAATTATATCATAATAATAATAACAAAAACAAAATAATAATAATAGTAACAAACATAAGGATAATAATAATAACACTAATAGTAACAACAAATAATAACACAAAAATCAATAATAATGATAAAATAATAATAATAATAACAAAGATAGCAATAATAATAACACTAATAATAATAAATCATATTTTAGATTTTAAACTTGAAGCAACTGAAATGTGGTTCTACAGAAGGATGCTGCGAATATCATGAAGCATACGCATGGAGCATATCATCATATCGAGCAATGATGAGGTTTTGGAAATGATGGAAACGAAAAGGAAATTAATACATCAGGAAGAGACAGCTGAAGTTCTTGGGACCTGCAATGAGGAAGGAGGGCTTGGAGAACCTGATACTAATAGGCCAGATAGAGGGTAAAATAGACAGGGGAAAGCCGCGGATAACAGATTTGAAGGACCTAATGAGGTTGATGATGGAACGAGGGTTGCGTGGTGTAACAGGAGAAGGCGTGCTAAGAGCCACCAGGGATAGGGAGAAATGGAAAGCCTGAAGGAACAGGGCACATAGAAGAAGAAAAAATGGAATCTATAATTATAGTAAAATAAACAGAGAAATATTTCAAGGTGACTCTTTGTCTCCCTTACTATTTTGCGTATCATTAATAGCATTAACCAGCCAACTTAACAAGACAAAATGGGGTTATAAAATAGCTCAAAAGAAAATAACTCATCTATTTTACACGGATGACTTAAAGTTGTATGGTAGGAATGACAATGAGCCGGAAGGTCTTCTGCAAGCTGTAAAATGCTTCACTGAAGACATTGGAATGAAATTCAATTTGGATAAATGTGCTAAAGCCGCAGTTTTACGAGGATCGCTGTAACAATAAAAGATTTAGACTAAGAAGCTTATAAGTATCTAGCTGTAAATGAGAGTGAAATGATTCACCATAAGAAAATAAAAGAAATGGTGCGTAAAGAGTACTACAGAAGGCTACGACTGATATTAAAAATTGAATTGAATTCTCAAAACAGAATTATGGCCATTAATAACCTTACCATCCCAGTGGTCCAATATAGCTTCAACATCTTGAACTGGACTCTAAATGGCATCAGACCAATGGAATCTAAGACAAGAAAGCTTCTTTCTAAGCATAAGATGCATCAACCAAAGGTTGATGTAGACTATCTATACATACCCCGTAAAGAAGTTGGAGAGGTCTTATTCAGCTAGAATTCTCATACAAGACAACTATTGGCTTACTAACATGCATGGAAGCAACAAAGGACTGAACTGTTAGTCAAATAACATAAAAACAGAAAGAAAGAATTTTGAGTACTTAAAGAAGACAGTAAACAAGATTTACTTTTAGTAGATTCTATAAAAAAGCAAAACAGAAGCCAAGAACCAACTATTGCAGCAAAAAATATGAAAAAAAAAAAACAAGGATGAAACTCTTGAACTGATTAAGCAACGCTGGCAAGACAAATCTCTGCACGGCCAATATCCAGAACGTGCCAATAAACCCAATGTTGATAAAGCTAATACTCATCGATGGTTACATGCATCTGGATTAAAGTCTGAAACTGAAGGCTTTATTCTTGCGGGGCAAGACCAAAGTCTTTTCACTAGAAACCTTTAGGCAAATATCATATATGTGGATCCAAAATGCCGGTTCACTGATAAATATCAAGAAACAATGAACCATCTAATCTCATGATGTTCTGTAATTGTCCCAAAAAAATATAAAATCGTCACGACTGAGTGGGGCAATATTTACCCTGAACAATGTAGAAACACTTTGGAAAATATGTAAACAAACACTGGTATAAACATTAACCAGCACCGGCTGCAGAAATAGAAGATGCCCTCATTCTATGGGATGACACCATCTATAAAGACAGGAAAATTGAAGCAAATAGGCCAGACATTATTGTTAAAAACCACAAGGAGAAAACTTGTCTATTAATTGATATGGCTTGTCCAGCGAGTTGTAACATAGCAACCAAGGAATTCGAAAGACTGTCAAAATATAAAGACCTGGAAATTGAAACCGAAAAAATGTGGAAATTGAAAACAAGAATAGTACCAGTGATAGTAGGTTCAGTTGGAATGATACAAAAAGAAACAAAACAACACATTAAAAAATCCCTGGAAACCCCAGCTTAAGAGATATACAAAAAATTGTCTTGTTAAGTACAGCCCACGCATTAAGAAGAACTTTGTTTATGTAACGCTAGAAATGGTATGGGAAATAGAAAAAACAAAATGAAATGTAGACATTACAACACACCACGACCTGTCTTAGGTCTTATCGCAGACTTGGTAGGTAGAGTGACCATAGAAATCGAATTATGATGAAAATGACATAATAATAGACTAAATTATCGCCCGGTTCACACACCACCCACGTCTATTGAACAGGTGAAGATGCTCATCCCTTGTTCCCTGTTTAGGATGTGGTTTCCGGCTTTCTCTTTTTCAATCTTTTCACTCTTTTCCCTTTTTTTTCTCAATTGGAGTAGATAGACTAAACTATCGCCCGGTTCACACTCCACTCACGTCTATTGAACAGGTGAAGAGGCTCACCCCTTGTTCCCTGTTTAGAATGTGGTTTCCAGTTTTCTCTTTTCCAATCTTGTCACTGTTACGTAGCCCCCTGCGCACCAGTGGCGTTACCGCCTTGCTTGGGGTGATATGATTAAAAAAATAATGGTAAAATAATAATAATAACACTAAAGTCAATAACAATAATAATGATAACAACAATAATAATAACAACACCAAAATCAATATTAATAATAAAATTATAATAACAATAACAAAAATAACAACAACAACAATAATAATAATAATAATAATGTTGTTATGGAGTCAGGTGAGGAAGAAGTGAGCGTTTGAGTTAAAATTGAATACGACGCTTAAGTGATGGTAACAAAATGACCCCCGACGAAGCATCACCTAATGTAGCTCATAAGATACAGTCAGTTAATTGCCATGTGTGATACACACTCGGGTGATCATGTCTTTTTCGAGACTTGAATAACTAGTCAGAAGACTGTCTCGCGGCAGGTTATTTTCTGTGGTAGACTGGTTGCCAACCAAGTCTATAGAATCCAACCTCTTCTGCTTTTCAACACGTTAGTGAATGAAACGAATTCGACTGGAATTCGAACTCGGCTCTCCGTAATCTTATTCCGAGTCGATAAACAATACACCACAAAGTACATCCTATAAAACATCAGGTGATTTTTTTTTTAATTATGTTGTGGGGTAGTTTTTGCACTGAAGGTTATAATCGTGTAATGTCGATTGCTAATCGACTTGACCCACCCTAAATGTTAGGAGCTTGGTAAACTTCCACTGAAAGCTGACTCCTTAGTATTTGGCTAACTGCCGACTAATATCAACTGTCTTAGTCCAACTATGTCCAAACTGGAACTAACTAATAGTTCTACTGAACTCCAATAGAACTCTAAAGAACTCTCTAGAATTCCTAAGAACTTCCCAAAACCTTCATTATTTATTGTACGATGTGTACAAATGTGGCACAAGGCCTAAAACGGGGATGGGGAAGGCTGGTCTTCATCTGTCCTAATTTAACTTAGCTATTCACTTTCGTTGACCCTGACACGCTTACAATAAACCTTTCACCATCATACCACATTTTTACTTACCATTCTTCCCATGTCCACCTGTTGTATATCAATAAACAACAAACACGCATATATATAAAAATATAAGTTATATTTTTATTAATGACGATGAACCGTGTAGCATAGGGGACAGAATTGAGAGAGCGCGCCTCTAATGGGTTGACGGGAGTGTCGTCGTATCTGTTGTGTGTCTCTCTCTCTACTGCTACTCTGCTACTCTGGTCTCTACTGGCGAATTCCGTGCGCCGAGGTCTTTTTATAATCTCCATAACCGGGACTTTTTCTTCCGGTTTTTGCCTCGCCCACGCACGCCCACGTAATTCTCAGAGACACCTGTTCTGTTTGCCTCTGTAGCCATTTCCGCTACTGCCGGAAATAAGGTCAAACAAACATCCGTTCCTTTCAACGACCGGAAACGCCCCCGCTTGCATCAGCCTTCCTCGGGTGGGGCCAGATTGTTATATTACACACCATAATACCTCAGATTCTCTATGTAGTCCTACTTAACTCCCATATGTACAATTTTCAGTGGAGGGCATGGGCAGCAAATAACAACATTAAAAATTCCCCAATGTACTTCCCAAAAACTTCTCGAGTTAACTTCCTGTTAACTCTTATTAATATAAAAGGGAGAGTCCATTACCTGAGGAATAGGTGTGTTTCACCATAACAAAATACCAAAGAAAAAAAAAGTACTTATTAAAAAGTGCTTTATCGATTACATCGATAAAACGAAGACACAGTGACCTCTTTTTTCATCAATGCTCCCAACGCCTCCTCTATTTAATTCCCGGGAGAATGTTACTAATTTGAAAACGTAAATAATCTTTTATGACCTTAGAATGATTAATTCTTAATCACGAAAAAGCAAGAGACGAGTGAATCAAACAATGATACATAATTAAGCAATATATATATATTATCCTAAGTCTATAGCTCAACACTGAGTTTCAAGCGCTGTACAATCGTCAGGAGCATATTATAAATCCTTTCCGGGATTTTAATTTTTGATTCTCGCGCTGTTCATTGTAGTCATGAATTCTAATGCCGCGATGCTGTTTTTAATTTTTTAATTATATAATTTAACTAGCAGTATAGCCTGGCGTTGCTCGGGTGGAATGAAAGCTTTAAAACTAATCCATAGTCCTGGAGCTCAGACTCTTTGGACCTTGGCACGAAAGACTAAAAAGCAATAGTTGTTTTCAGTTAAAGCGAAACCGTAGACTGAAAGAAAAATGAATGGATATAAGTCAAATTTTGATTTCCTGATATCAGTTATTTTTCGTCGTAAACTGAATTTTGAAGGATAAATAAGTCCTCTGAGTAAATAGTATCATGGCTGACACTAAGAACTACAATTATACCTACTTAGAGCCAAACCCGAAGCAAAAACTAAAATAAAAGGGCTAAAAAAATAAAAATACAGACATACAGGCAGATAAACAGACACACGCAAACACCTTATATATATATATATATATATATATATATATATATATATATTATCGATTTTCTGCACTATTGTAAGAACTGCAACCTTGAAACTTCTGAATATCGTTTCTTATGTCTTTGTCTATGAGTGTATCAAATTTGATTAAAATCGTACCACTCCTTCTATAACCCGATTTTTTCGATTATCGATTTTCAATATTTATCAGGAGTACCTCGACACAACACCTAGCTAAGAACACTCGCAGACGCTCATAATACAACTGTGTAAATTTTCAAGAAAATCGGTTCAGCCGTATCGGAGTCTATAGGTAATGGGCACACGCACGCACACACACACACACACACACACACACACATACACACACACAGAGACAAAGTTACATTTATAAATAAGTTTAGATTTAATTTGAACTAAAACTCGAACATGAAATTGGAAAGTAGCATTTAAAAATTAAAATCAATTATAATTTTAATTAACAAGTAGAATATTTTTAGGGCAAGGATAATCTCCTTATACGTTTTGTAGCTATAGGTACAAAACGTATAGGAGGATTATTTGTTGTTTGTATTTTAGGGTAAAGTGAAAATTAATAATGAAAATAATGTAAAAGGTTCTTCATAGAATAATCGTTGCTAATCTGTGTTGACACACACACACACACACACACACACACATATATATATAGATATATATGTAAAAATGAAGACAAACACGTTATTTCGTGGTTAAGCGAAAGTATATACCTATTTCAGTCGAATCATAATCAGCTTCCGTCTTTATTGTACAGAAAATTTTACGTTAGCTGATGATGGTTCGCCTGAAACAGGCCTACACTTCCGCTTAACCATAAAATAACGTGTCTGCCTTCATTTTTACATATATTTGCTCTATATGTATTAATATACATATGTACTAGGAGCTCTCCTAGAGAGTTATCCTTCAGGTTTATGTACAGGATACTCCTTTGGATTCTTCTATATCTACACCCCATATATATATATATATATATATATATATATATATATAGTCCTACATCAATGGCACAACTCGGAATTTCAGGCGTTTTGCAATCATCAGCTGCATTTTTCAAATCGACAGTTTAATAGGTTTGAATTTATGTTCACTCGATGTTTATGGGAGTTAAATTTTATAAAGTTAAGTTATTGTTTTTTTGTAAGTTTAAAATCTTTACATTTTTACTCATGTTATTACATGAGTAAAAATGTAAAGATTTTAAACTTACATGTAAATAAAAAATTAAAATTAAAATTGAATTGAAATATTTAGAGCACATAATGAGGAAGGAAGGCTTGGCAAATCTGATACTCACATAACAGTTTGAGGGCAAAGGAAAGCCGCACATAACATTACTTGATGAGCTTGAGTAAATGGATAGTAGAACAGGATGGATAGTAGAACAGGATTTGGGAAAAATCACAAAAACACAAAACCTATTCAGAACTACAAGGAAGATGTGGAGAGCCATGAACTTTTACGTCCTGAATGAACACAGCACATGAAAGAAGAGTTCATCCAATGACAGAGAGACAGAGGAAAGCCGCACATAACATACTTGATGGGCTTGAGCAAATGAATGGTAGTATAGGTTATAAGAGAAATAACAAAAAGACATAACTTATTAGAAGCTATAAGTGAGATGTAGAGGGCTATGATCGCTACACAAAAGAAGAATATTCAGCTCGAGGTATTAAATCCTACCCATGTTTGATTGAATGAATTTCCTATAAAACAAGTAAAAGAGGTGTACTTATTTGTGGGTAATGATCTACACGTATCTGCTTATAGGGACCAACTTTTTGTCAGCCATTATACAACGTGTCTGCTGCCTCCATAATGTTCATATATATCTAGAGAAGAGTATGCTTTTGGATACAGTGAAAAGCAAATTTTGTATTCATCTACAAAGGGCGTAGCTTCGTTACACTGTAAAGATAAGAATCTTTATGATTATAAATGATGGAGAAAGGATAAGCAAGACATTAATATATATATATATATATATATATAGTCCTGTGCGAAAGTATTATGACAAGAACTATTTTATCTTTTACCAGGCATGTTGGTAGAAAATAAACAACTTTATTAAATTAATTTTATTTGATTTAAATATTTTTATTTGATTTTAATATTTAAAGCAACAAATGCTTTAACAGGAAAAAAATACTTGTTACAAAATAAATTTAGTATTTAGTATAATAGCGTTTTGCTTTGTTCACAGCCTTCATTCTGTCAGGCATTGACATCACAAGCTTCTTCAATGTATCTAATGATATCTCCTGCCAAGCAGCTTGTATTTGTTCCCAAAGTGTGTCTTGCGAAGTAACATTGTATTTATCAATGTTTTCATCCAAAACATCAGATAGATGTTCAATAGAGTAGTTCCAAAATAACTTGTTTAATAAAAAATGGGAAAAATCAAATATAACTTCTTTTTAATATATTTCTTTTACACCTAGTTTTAAATAATCAGTATTTATTAGCAATTTATTTGGCTTTTCACCCTGTATTTGAATTTCAGTGAGATTTTTAGGAAAGTCATCCCTGTTCTAATACTTTACACACTGACAGTAGTGTGCAAAAGTGTTAGGACAGGAGTGATTTTAAATTTTATTTTGATGCCTCATAAAAAATAAAATAATTCTTGTCCTAATACATTTGCACAGTACTATACACACACACACACACACACACACACACACACACATATATATATATATATATATATATATATATATATATATAGGAAAAATTATTAAAAAATTGTAAGTTTAAAAATGTATTTTTTGACAGTATTTGTTTATTTCTATTATTATATTTTATATTTCAGACCGCCCTCGGTCCTTCATCAGAAACAAATGATTTTAAAATTTAAATTAGAAACGTATTTCGCGAGAGCGTCTGTGGAGAGTGCTTGTTTACATCAAGTGACGCAGAATGCGACAGATTTTTTTGAAAATATTTGTAAACGTAAACCTATCTTTAATAATACTTATAAATTTTGTTTTAGATAAAAAAAAATTTTTTTGAATGTATATAAAAAAGTTTAGCTGTTGAAATATTTGTAAAGATTCAAAACACCTAAGTCCCTATTTAACACTAACTTGTGTGTATTTAATTTTAAAATCCAGTATTTTTCTTTCTTTCTGCGTGTATATATATATATATATATATATATATATATATGTGTGTGTGTGTGTGTGTGTGTGTGTGTGTGTGTGTGTGTGCAAAAGAAAACTAGATATACAGGATGTATCAAAAATACTTTTACAATATTGGGTGCGGCTTCCTGACAAGGTAAAATGTCCACAAAACATATGTCTAAAAAGAAGTTATCGTTTTGCCTAAACACAGAAACTGATAAATTTTCAACATGTCCTCCGCTTGCTTCTCGACACGCGTGTATCTGTTGGATGGAGATTCCGATCCGCCCACAAATGTTGGTTGTCTAAATTTATTAGTCCATCTCTTCCAAATGGTACCTCATCCGTAAACAAAACTGAAGAGACAAACAAGGAATCGGCACTTTGTGCAATAAACCATCGACAAACGTTCGCCCGTGGTGAGTGATTACACAGTGAAAGATGAAAAACCACGCAGGCATTGCAAATTCACAGGCCCCCATGACATTTTGATGAAGCGTCTCTGCATTATTAATGTTTGTTTTATGAAGTAATTGTTTTAAGTGGCCTCCACAGTTAAAATGGAAAGGGTTGAGGCCAGGGAAACATGCAGACCATGGAACCAGTCCTTCTTTACCCATCTGTCCTTCATAGTAGATGTCAGCCAGTGCATCAAGAACAATATGACTAAAATGTGCTGGAGCCCCATCATGCATGAAATACATGCATGTTCAGATTAGCAGAGGTACATTCTCTTACAGGTCTGAAAGTCCCTGTAAGATGTGCAGTAGGAACATATAGACCTACCAGACAGTCACATGCAATTTCAGCCCACACATTAATCGGAAATTTATGCGGATGTTTAGCCTGTATTTTTGTTGTGGATTCCGGTTGAGGAACCGCACAAAATAATGAACAACAAAACAGATATGGAAATAGAAAAGTAAGTTATATTGAACGTAATATACAAACTTGAACGCAAGTTAGTAAATTCAGGAATACTATTAGTAAGAAATAAATATATACAAGTCTTGAAGTGGAGTCGTTGGAAATAGTATATCCGTGTATGTTATTCTAGCGGAGTGGAGCTCAGAGCTAGTCTGACTTCTGATGCGGTAAGTTCGGTATCTCTCGGTATCAATTCCGGTACTCTCAGATATCTGTAACGGGTCGCAACGAATACTCTGTCTCTATGGCAGAAGTATATGTATACTCAGTCGAGTCGATTATCATATACAAAAATGGGATATCCCACAATAATTTTACTCTAGGGATTCCGATCCGCCCATAAATGTTGGGTGTGTAAATTTATTTTTCCATCTCTTCCAAATGTTGCCTCATCCGTAAACAAAATTGAAGAGACAAACAACGTATCGTCAGTTTGCGCAATAAGCCATCGGCAAAAATTCTCCCATGCTGAGTGATCAAAGGGCGAAAGGCTCGGTTTACGTCTCAAATGATAGGGGTACATCAGCTGCTCTTGAAGTACCCTCCATGCTTTACTATGAGATTTACGACATGCTTGGGCCACTTGACGGGTGCTAATACGTGGACCGTCTCTGAAGGACTGTAGAATGTGTTCTTCATCGTCAGGCGTACGTGTGAATTTCGGTCTTTCTCAATCCATAGTTTGTGGTGTCACGGATCCTGTCTCAGCAATGAGATAATGAACAGCACCAAAGCTTGGATAACTCGGCTGCCTTCGGTCTGGGAACCGCAATCCGTTACTGCCGATTGTTTCTATTCGCTCGATTGTATATAACAATCGTAGCTTCCTGCTTACGATATGAATACTCTGATATCGTTAAACGAAACACTGTTCAGTTAACCCACTTCTGCGCATTTCTGTATTTTACTATAGGCATTCGGATCCGCCCACAAATAATGGTTGCGTAAATTTATTATTCCATCTCTTCCAAATGTTGCCTCATCCGTAAACAAAACTGAAGAGACAAAGAATAATAATAATGTTTGTGTAATAAATCGGTCACCACGCACCGCCGTGATGAGACGCGCAGCAGCCGGGTCCGTAGGAATCGGGCAAAGTTGAAAAAATTCGCTAGGTTTCGAAGAAATCGGCGATCACACGCCGGCGTGATGAGACGTGAGTCAGGCGTCTAGCACCGCCGTAACTGAACGCGCAGCTGCCGGCTTTGTGGCAATTGGGCAAAGTTGAAAAAATTCGCTAGGTTTCAAAGAAATCGGCGATCACACGCGAGTCAGGCGCCTAGCCGTCACCCACGCACCGCCGTAACTGAACGCGCAGCTGCTGGCTTTGTTGCAATTGGGCAAAGTTAAAAAAATTGACAAACTGCTGATCCGTTATTTGTCTCTTCAGCTTTGTTTACGGATGAGGCTTCATTTGGAAGAGATTGAATAACAAATTTACACAACATTTGTAGGCTGATCGAAATCTCTATAGTAAAATACAGGCTAAACATCCGTATAAGTTTACGATTCATGTGTGGTAGGTGACTGTCATGTAGGTCCATATGTTCTCTCAGCACTTCTGAAAGGAGCTGTTTGCAGGGTTTTTATTTCGAACACTCATTCAGACCTACTAGAGGATGTACCCCTGGTTAATACGAAGATACATATGATTCAAGCATGATGGGGCTCCGGCACATTTTAGTCACATTGTTTGCATTGCACTGGCTGGCATCTACCATGAAAGATGGATAGGTAGCAAAGGACCGGTTCCATAGCCTGCACGTTTCCTCCACCTCAATCCTTTCAATTTTTATCTGTGGGGCCACCTAAAAGAATTAGTTTATGCAGCTGACATTAATAAAATCAGAATAGGTACGTTCATCGGCTTGTAGTTCTACAAGTGTTTGCCCTTAATCATGGTTCTCTGAAGCTTCTGCACTGGCTGGCATCTACCATGAAAGATGGATAGGTAGCGAAGATAGGTAGTAATTGTTCTCCCGTGCTAAGTGATCAGAGGTCAAAACAACCTGCACACGTTGCAGATGATACGAATACAACTCAATCACTCAAAAACGAAGGAATTTCGGTTATGTTTATGTGGATATTTGGACTTGTTTTGGTGTGAGGAAACCACGCCCAAATTTTGTAAAATTATTTTTAATACACCCTGTATATTATTATTGCTTTAACGCTTTTTAGTGGATACTCATATATGAGCAGCTTCTCCGTTTATCTATGAAACATTATTGATATTTATTTTCGTCTACCGGCTTGATGGTCCTAGGCATGACGGCAACCTGCATCCGGTAGCAAGGCCTCCGATTAGGAGGTTCTGAGGAGGATAGAACCACCTCTAAATTGCTGTTGTTCTTAGGTCCACCCTGATCCGGAGTGGTAGCACCTGTAAGGGTCCCATCTATTTTTATACTTTCATATGTTAACTATTTAGTTAACATATGAAAGTATAAAAATACACTTTTATAGAAATCTATACATAAAAATAGACCTTTATAGAAAAATATACATTTTTGAAGGAAAAAATTATATTCACCAAAATATTTTTGAAGACAAAACTAGAATTCATTTTCAGTTTTCTAAAATAAAAAAGAATAAAAATAAAAAATTCATTAAAATCTGACTAAATCAACTAATTTCACTATAACCGAACATTAAAAAAAGAGATTAAAACCCCACCTTTTTGGCATTAGATAACCCACAGAGGTGTTGATATGCCATTAAACAAAACTCAAACTCTACTAGCTTTAATATTCGAGAAATCTTGTTAAAGAACAAGATGCGCACTCCGGCGGGATTCAAACCTGCGTTCCCTTTGGTAGGGGAAAATATCGATAGACCCAAAGTGATAAACAGCGCATTGAAGATGTTTAATAAATAAACGAAGGGTCTACTCAAACATGTGTGCATTCTCTAAAAATAGCGTTTTTATAATTATTTTATAACACACATAAATTTTATATCTTTCCACATACATGCATAACAAAAAATGGATTTTTGTATTTAAATGTAAATCATTTTCACAAGCAACATCCAACATTGCCTGATATATATATATATATATATATATATATATATTCCCCCCTTTTTTTATTTCCTCTATGTCCCCTTTATGACTCCCCATTCTGGTTTCTCATTTTCCTTACCCCTTTTACCTCGCACACAAAACCTTTACCAATATAAGAGAAGAGTTTTCCATTTCTCTTAAAAAATAGCGTTTACTACTTGATGAGACATTGTCCTTTCAATGTTAAAACAAAATGTACACTTTATAGTAGATTGTATTTTGAACATGTTCTAAAGTATAATTAATAATATATATATATATATATATATATATATATATATATATATATATATATAGTCATCCACAGACAGATCTGTTTCGCTGTATCACAGCTCATCAGTACGGTTAGACATCCGACTGCTTTTAACCCAGGATTGAAATCCGACCGAATTAGCGTCAGTCGGCGATTCTATCTCTGAGCTACGGGCGCTCGGTAGAAGGAGGCAGAACTTTTAGCGTGCATATTATCATTATACACACCCAATAGCTGAGAGTGTTCTAATTCTTTGCTGAATGAACGATGCGTAGATGCCAGAGTAGCTACTGTTTTTCAAAGTCTACTATTCTTTATTTGTTCAATCAGGATGTGAGTGCGTAAATAGAATAGAGAGCGCTCGGTAGAGGGAGGTAGATTTTTAGCGTATGATGTATCATACGCCAGTCCCCAGCGTGCTCTAATTCATTACTGAATGAGCGATGCATATATATATATGTATATGTGTGTGCACGTATATGCGTGCGTGTGCAGCTCTGTGTGCGTTTGATCAAGTGTGTTTTAGAAGTGATTCAGTTTGGGATGTGCGTTGTGGTGCAGTGGATATCGGCTCGGAACGAGAAATCGAGGAATCAAGTTCTAATTCCAACCGAATTCATTGCATTCACTTTCGCACAAATACCCTTGGGAAAGGTATTAATCCGTCTATTCCCTCCATTTATGGGTTAAATAACAGGACAGATTGGGTTCTATAGCCTTGGTCAACAACTAGTCTGCCGCAGAAAGAAATGGCAACCTACTGCGGGATAATCTTCTGCCTAGTCGGTGTATCACGTATGGCACTTAACTGACTGACTGACCCCGACCACACGAGCTACTAGGTTGGCATAAAGATCGCACCCCTTTTATCGTTTAAATAGTTAAATTTTCCTTTCTCGCACCTCCTGTTCGTAGAAAAAACACTTCTATTTGATTACTTCACTGATAGCTACAATATTCGCCCAAGCGTGTATCACGTATGGCACTTAACTGACTGACTGAATATAATAGTTGGAAACATGATTAGGGCATCTACTGGGCATAAAGTGGGGGATCAGTTTTCTATTGTTATGAAGTAATAAACTGATCACCCACTAATTAATACTTAATAATAAAACACATTTCTTTCCCATCCAGCTATGAATCAAATAACAGAACAGATTGGGTTCTATAGCCTTGGCTGGCAACCAGTCTACCGCAGAAAGCAATGTCAACCTACTGCGGGATAATCTTCTGCCTAGTCAGTCATGTCTCTTTCGAGACATGATCGCCCAAGCGTGTATCACGTATGGCACTTAACTGACTGACTGAATATAATAGTTGGAAACATGATTAGGGCATCTACTGGGCATAAAGTGGGGGATCAGTTTTCTATTGTTATGAAGTAATAAACTGATCACCCACTAATTAATACATAATAATAAAACACATTTCTTTCCCATCCAGCTATGAATCAAATAACAGAACAGATTGGGTTCTATAGCCTTGGTCAGCAACCAGTCTACCGCAGAAAGCAATGTCAACCTACTGCGGGATAATCTTCTGCCTAGTCAGTCATGTCTCTTTCGAGACATGATCGCCCAAGCGTGTATCACGTATGGCACTTAACTGACTGACTGATTCAGTTTGAAATTTAAATGAAACTTCCTCCCATGTCTGTTGGTATATCACCAGTTTGTCACATCTGATGCCAATTTATAATTCTTCTCTTTTCGTCCGTGCCTCGCCGCAGACCCCACAACTCATAAGGCCAAAATTGACAGCTGTAATTTCCACCACTTGCACTTGTCTAATCTTGACTCAAAACACGAATTCAATTTGGAAATCGACCTGCGTTATCAGCTAATAAAACAATTACGCTGCTTATCTGCTTTCGGCAATCCTTTAAAGCTAATAGCCGCTTCGAAAGATAATAACATTTTAAGAGTCGCAGCGAAAAATCGGATGTTGGGATCGGTGAGGAGGCATTGGGCACTTTCTCTCGAGGAGATGAGTTAATCATTCTACTATTTACTGAAAAACAAAGCTCTGAGGAATATAACTGATACATATAATATATATATATATATTGAGTATAATTAAATTAGACGAGTACACAGTTGTATTAAAAATGGTTCAATACAATTATATTGTAGAACTTTTGAACATTTTTCATTTAGAAATGAGTCATTTCCGTGACCTAGATTTCGGCTTTTCGGTACCTTCAAGCGATTTACAATATTTGATTTCACCGTTTTTCAAACACTCGAACAAATTGTTTTTTACGAACGCGTGAGTGGAATTTTTAAACAACCAAGCATTTTCCAAAATTAAGGAGGAGTTTAAAGAACTTAGAACACTTTCATCCATGTTTGTATGAACCTAATATATATTTATGGGCAGGATTACATCTGGACATAATTTTTGATATTTCATTTAGTAAATTTTTTGTATATATTATAGACAAATAATAAAATCGATTTCATCTTTAGAAAATTACAAGCATCTCTATATAATCAGAATGAATGTTTGCTGACTCCTAATGTAATCTCTCTCTTATTCTATTATTGATATATATATATATATATATATATATATATATATATATATATCTGATTTCTTTAGCCTATGATGGATTGTTTCTTCCACATGTTTTGTCTTCGATTGAGCTTTAAAAAGTGATGAAAACTAATTATTTTTGTTTCGTATATTTTTTGATTAATCACTTTAGAATTAGTATTTTTTTTCTTTTCATCGCTCGTACCCGGCCTTTCCATCATATATATTTGGTAAATATTATATGAACGCTTAAGATGTTCGTTTTTCAAGCCATAATAATATTGTGTACCAAATAGACTACTTAAATATCGGGATTTTTTTTATTTATTTAATAAGGCTGTAATAACCGGGCGTTGCAAATCAGGAAGCAGACACTGTAGATTCGAACCTCAGAACTAATGAACTTTATTTGGCTTTGTTTACCACAGAGTTACGCCAGGTTGGTTCTGCTTATCATAGCCGAAGAGGTTGGAATGTAATTGTTTTGTTTTGAGGTCGGTAGGTGGCGCTTCTGTCAAATTATTAACATGGCGTCTCCCGCTCCGTGCGTTTCCTGTAGTCGTCCTTTCCTTGTCTGCACGTGGTGACAGATGTGTTTGATGGGTCGGCGCTAAATCTTATGTTTCCGTTTTCAGAATAAATAAGGGTTTCCGCTAAGGCGAGGAAAACACCTTCTCACGAACAGATAGAATTATCAAATTTACAACCACAAATTTTATATCAGAACACGTGTATATGCGAACATATATATTATATATATATATATATATCGTATATCGAGGCAGCAAGTAATTTTCTAAACATATGCTGTTAAATATAACAGACAATGAATGTCTATTATGTTTAATCATGAGCCGTTCTAAACGTCGTATTTTTGCTTTAATTTCAATTGAAAATAAAGACAAAAATTCTCCAACATTTAGATAATTATTTATTGATTTTCTTCTAAGCTTTCGGCTCACATGAAGCATCTTCAGAGAGGTTGTTTAAACTGAAATATTATAACATCCACCATCACCGATGATTTTATTTTGTGTTGACATAAAACTCCGCTTGGCAACAGCAATAGTTACCAAAAATAATAAACGCAGTTCTTAAATTTGCGATGCGGTTTTATGACGTCACACCGCGTGATAGCGCGAAATGACAACAAAACCATGTAGTCAAATGAAATGTAATATGTTATTTCCGGTTTTAAAGTTGATTTTATTGAGTGTTGTTTGTTTAGATTTGATGTAAATGGCCTCCAATATCTGCAGGTTCTTCTTACTGTGTGTATGAGTAAGGATCACCGTACTGTTGACCAAAATCTGTCTGATATTACTACATGTTTATGTTTTTCAGAGAAATGTGGTTTAATAGTACTCTGATCAGAAAGAAGACATGTCAGTCTACGGGAGAGCGTGGTTGTATTAAAACCAATATATGTACTAGGTTTTTTATTTGTATCAGAGATGCAATCTCTGAATGGGCATGTAAATTGGTACACTACATTGGTTTTTTGTAGAGAATTTAGCTTAATGCTGGTTGGGTTATTATAGACTATGAGGTCAATTGTTTTAAACTTTTTATAATATATAATGAGTTTAATTTGATTATTACTTTCCACTGGTTTAACATTTCTACAGATTATGTTTTTGAGAGTTTTTTTCATCTTGTTTATAATTATTATGTATCGTTGACGATGGTGGATGTTATAATATTTCAGTTTAAACAACCTGTCTGAAGATGGCTCATGTGAGCCGAAAATAAATCAATAAATAATTATCCAAATATTGGAGAATTTTTGTCTTTATTTTTAACTGAAATTAAAGCAAAAAATACGACGTTTAGAACGGCTCGTGATTAAACATGATAGACATTCATTGTCTCTTATATTTAACAGCATATGTTTAGAATATATATATATATATATATATATATATATATATATATATATATAATCTATTAAACTTATTTATAAATGGAACTTTATCTCTGTGTGTGTGTGTGTGTGTGTGTGTGTGTGTGTGTGTGTGTGTGTATCTGTGTATGTGTGTGTCCGTTACCTATACACTCCGAAACGGCTGAACCGATTTTCTTGAAAGTTTACACAGTTGTACTATAAGCGTCTGCGAGTGTTCTTAGCTAGGTTTTGTGTCGAGGTACCCCCAATAAATATCGAAAATCGATAATCGAAAATATCGGGTTATAGAAGGAGTGGTACGATTTTAATCAAATTTGATACACTCATAGACAAAGACATAAGAAACGATATTCAAAAGTTTCAAGGTTGCAGTTCTTACAATAGTGCAGAAAATCGATAATATATATATATATATATATATATATATATATATATATATATAAAAGGCAAGATGTTTGTGTGTGTGTCTGTTTATCTGCCTGTATGTCTATTTTTTCAGCCCTTTTATTTTAGGTTTTGCTTCGGGTTTGGCCCTAAGTAGGTATAATTGTAGTTCTTAGTCTCAGCCATGATACCATTTACTTAGAGGACTTATTTAGCCTTCAAAATTCCATTTACGACGAAAAAACATATTTGATATCGATACCAGGAAATCAAAATTTGACTGACATCCATTCATTTTTTTCTGTTAGTCTATAGTCTTGCTTTAACTGGAAACAACTATTGCTTTTTAGTCTTTCGTGTCAATGTCCAAAGAGTCTGAGCTCCAGGACCATGGATTAGTTTTAAAGCTTTCATTACACCCGAGCAACGCCCGGCTATATTGCTAGTATATATATATATATATATGCATGAAGAAGTCATGGGTATGAGGAGTTATCATTATTTACATTATTTACATTCCTATTAATGTCCTTTATTTAACAACGTTTCAGCCAATGATGACCCAGTCTTTTTCAGTTGTCTGCCGATCAAAAAAATCTCCGGAGAATTTTGAACTGAAAATTTATGAAGGTAGCGTTCTCTCTTTCAGCTGTTCAGTTAGGGATCTTTTATATTGTTCTTTTTAGTACTGCTCACTAACTGCTTGCCCTGTTTCCACTGCATTTAATCCGTATTACTCGTCTCGGGGATTGAACTCACAGAAACTCTGCCACTAAATTCCCGAATCATCGCTTCAAGAAATTTTCAAGGATCGACAGTCACCCGTAGTGTACAACGGCCGAAACATTGTAATAGCAACAACAAAGATGAGGATGTTAGTCCAAATGCAAACATCAAATAATCTATTGAGATCTTTCCAATTTGAATAATTAAAATCTTTTCATCCCGATTTGTACTTAAATATCATTATTAATATCAATTAATTTCTATTTTTTCCTGTCGCCCTAATAATTTAGCAAACAAGGTAGATTTGAACCACACACCTAATGGACTCCTGTTCACTTTGTTAACCACAGAGTTACACCTGGTGGTTCTGCTTTTCATAGCAAATGTGTTTGAAATGTAATTGTTCTGACTGCTTATATTAAAACGGGATTATTTATTGATTTGTAGATTGGAAAACTGAGAGGCCTCAATTTATAGCTGTTATGTTTAAGATAGATGATTTTCTCAGTTCCGCTTAGATGTGACACAAGGCCGAAAGCATGGAGCACCCAGTGAGAATCAAACTTATTACTCAGTCGTAACTGGTTCTAGCGAGACAAAATTGCTAACCATTACTCCACGCCGAGGTGCCCCTCTTATGTTTAAGATAATAATCAAAGTATTCTTGAACCTTTACAGAAATATTTTTCAATTTTAAGTTTATTCAGGATGTCTGTTGTGGTGCAGTGGATATCAGGGCGGAACGAGAAATCGGAGAACCGGGTTCGAAATCCAGTTAAATTCATTGCACTCACTTACGCGCAAATACCATTGGGAAAGGTATTAATTCGTCTCTTCTCTCTAGCTATGAGACAGATATATATTGGGCTCTATATCCTTGGTTGGCAACCAGTCTACCGCAGAAAGATATGGTAACATTCTGCGGGAAAATCTTTTGCCCAGTCAGTCTTTCAAGATACAATCGCCCAAGCGTTTATCACGTATGATGCTCAACTGGCTGACACTTATTTAAAACAGAATCTGGATTGCCATCACGTCGGGGCCTAGAATACTCTGACTGCATCTCCATATCCTGCAATGGCGTAAGATCCCCTTCTCAACAAAAGGCACACAACTGGATGCTGGGGGGGATTACTCCATCAGTTAGGTGCCATACCTGATACACGATTGGGCGATCATGTCTCTTTAGAGAAATCACTGACTGGGCAGAATATTTTGGTTGCGAGCCAAGGCTATAGAACCCAATCTGTTCTGTTATTTAACACATAACTAGAGGGAAGATACGGATTAATATCTTTTTCAAGGGTATTTGTGCGTAAGTGAATGCAAGGCATTCAACTGAATTCGAACTTGGCTCCCCGAGTTCGCGTTCCGAGCCGATAACCACTTAGCCACTCCCAATTCAACGCACTGAACAAGCCGAATATTCTGGGAAACCAGCTTAAACACTAGTTGCGTCATACATGCCCGGAAAAAAGTGATTGTTGTCATCTTCCGTTTTACCTCGATTATCCGTGTCGACATCCCTTGGTTTGGTGGGTTGGTGGATGTAACGACATATAAACCCTTGTTCGGTTATTTAATGTCAATTTTTTTTTTCAATACTAATCACATTGGTCTTGTCTATATAAAAATCCAGAGATGACATTAGTCGTGCCTAGAATCTATTTGTAATAATTGGTTGTGTCTATGCTTGATACCAGGTATAAACCCTGTCAGCGATGTATATTAGTACAGAAGTAACATTGGTCGAGTCTATGTCTAACTCCAAATGTAAACAACGGTTGTCTATAAACCTGGGTATATTTTAGTTTATTATAGAACTGGGGATATTCTACTGCACAGCCCCGAGTATAAATTAAATATTTGAGAGCCATGATTGTCAATGTCCTTAAGATAAATAGCACGCAGAATTTTTTTCTTTTTTTTTTTTTTTTATCATATCACCCCGAGCAAGGCAGTAACGCCACTGATGTGCAGAGGGCTACGTAAGCGTGAAAAGATTGAAAAAGAGAAAACCGGAAACCACATCCTAAACAGGAAACAAAGGATGAGCCTCTTCACTTGTTCAATAGACGTGGGTGGAGTGTGAACCGGGCGATAGTTTAGTCTATCTACTCCAAATGAAAAAAATATAAAAGAATGGAAAAGAGTAAAAGATTGAAAAAGAGAAAACCGGAAACCACATCCTAAACAGGAAACAAAGGATGAGCCTCTTCACCTGTTCAATAGATGTGGGTGGAGTGTGAACCGGGCGATAGTTTAGTCTATCTACTCCAATTGAAAAAAATGTAAAAGAATGGAAAAGAGTAAAAGATTGGAAAAGAGAAAGCCGGAAACCACACCCCAAACAGGAAACAAGGGATGAGCCTCTTCACCCGTTCAATAGACGTGGGTGGAGTGTGAACCGGGCGATAGTTTAGTCTATCTTCTTAAATAGATTGTTACATGATGGTGCCTGTCAATAAACTATTAATAATCACTGTCACGATCTCATCGACGTAACATGTCTTTTCTACAGATATTTTCATGGCAACTGCTCTGACGAGATCTTTCACCAAGTGCCGCGACTGCATGATTTTATGCGTGCTATTAGGGTGGCATCTAGTTCCCTTCCTTTTAGCTTTAAAACAGATAAATGTAACCGCCACTTCTACTAGAAATGTTTCTTTTCTCGCACGTCCCGCATGTAGAACTCCGTGTATTTGTTTCTCTGATAGCTACAATGTCAAAAAATTTAAGTGGCACGTCAATTGACATCTCGTTGAATTCCTTATATCTTTAATCCTGTTTTCGAGACTCATTGGACCCTGTTTTTCTCACACTGTAACCCTCTGAGCACAAGGAGAGGTTCCGCGTTGCTTGGGCTAAAAGGATTAAAAATAACCCCCCGCACACAAAAAAATTGTTCTGCGGAATTTTCAAGTTCAAATAAACAGGATAAATAAAACGAATAAATCTAAACTTACTTAGAAATGAAACTTTGTCTGTATGTGTGTCTGTATGTCTCTGTGTGTCCGATACCTATAGACTCCGAAACGGCTGAACCGATTTTCTTGAAAATATACACAGTTGTACTATAAGCGTCTGCGAGTGTTCTTAGCTAGGTTTTGTGTCGAGGTACCCCCGATGAATATCGAAAATCGAAAAAGTCGGGTTATAGAAGGAGTGGTCCGATTTTAATCAAATTTGATACACATAGACAAAGACATAAGAAACGATATTCAGAAGTTTCAAGGTTGCAGTTCTTACAATAGTGCAGAAAATTGAATACATATATATATATATATATATATATATATATATATATATATATATATAAAAGACAAGATGTTTGTGTGTGTGTGTTTGTTTGTCTATCTGTATGTCCTTTATACACATCCACAATTTTTATCCGATTCTCACCAAACTTCACACAAATATTCTTTAGTCTGAGCTCTAGGACCATGGATTAGTCTTAAAGCTTGCATTACACCCGAGCAATATTAGTCAGATATAAGTGTCAAAGGTTTCGGAAAAACACGATAGCACATTAGGAAACCGATCTCTGTTGATAAAAATTTTTGAAATTGTTAGAGGAAATTAAACAAATTCTTCTTCTTTTATGTGCCATTTCCTTTCAGAACGTAGGTGATCATGGCTCTCCACATCTCCCTATCCCTGGTGGCTCTTAGCACGCTTTCTCCTGTTGCACCATGCAACCCTCGTTCCGTCATTCACTTGATCAGTCCTTCAAATATGTTATCCGCTGCTTTCCCCTATCTTTTTTTTCCCTCTATCTGTCCTGTTAGTATCAGGTTCTCCAAGCTCTCCTTCCTCCTTGTATGTCCCAGGAACTTCAGCTGTCTTTTCCTGATGCTCAATATTAATTTACTTTTCGTTTCCATCCTTTCCAAAACCTCGTCATTGCTCATATGCTCGGTCCATGATATCCGCAGCATCCTTCTGTACAACCACATTTCAGCTGCTTCAAGTTTTTCCTTCATCATCGAAGATATTGTCCAACATTCACTGCCATACCCATTTGCATACTGATGCTCATATATTCGCAGCTCCTTACACATTTGCATGCACATTCTTATACATTCGCGGAATCTTTCACATTTTGTAATGATTTCTTTTACATATTTTGAAGATTCTTCAGCGATTGTACTGAAGTTTACACCTGTGACATAATTCTAGTTTCCCAGACTCTTCATTTAATCCGATTACACATTTTAACTGTAGATAAATTTCATCTGTGCTTTCATATATATATATATATATACAGAGAGAGAGAGAGAGAGAGAGAGATTTTCTAAACATATACTGTTAACTATAAGAGACAATGAATGTCTATTATGTTTAATAATGAGCCGTTCTAAACGTCGTATTTTGCTTTAATTTCAGTTGAAAATAAAGACAAAAATTCTCCAACATTTGGATAAGTTTTTATCAATTTGCTTCGAAGCTTTCGGCTCACAGGAGACATCTTCAGAGAGGTTATTTAGACGGTGATACAATAACATCCACCATCACCGACGATTTTATTTTGTGTTGACATAAAACTCCGCTAGGCAAGGGCAATAGTTACCAAAAGTAACAAACGCAGTGAGCCGAAAGCTTAGAAGCAAATTCATAAAAAGTTATTCAAATGTTGGAGAATTTTTGTCTTTATTTTCAACTGAAATTAAAGTCAAAATACGATGTTTAGAACGGCTCATGATTAAACATAATAGACATTCATTGTCTCTTATATTTAACAGTATATATTTAGAAAATTATTTGCTGCCTCGATACACTAAATAAACATAGATAGATCGATAGATAGATAGACAGAGAGAGAGAGAGAGAGAGAGAGAAAGAGAGAGAGAGAGAAAGAGAGAGAGAGAGAAAGTGAGAGAGAGAGAGAAAGTGAGAGAGAGTGAGAGAGAGAGAAAGTGAGAGAGAGAGAGAAAGTGAGAGAGAGAGAGAGAAAGTAAGAGAGAGAGAGAGAAAGTGAGAGAGAGAGAGAGAAAGTGAGAGAGAGAGAGAAAGAGAGAGAGAGAGAGAGAGAGAGAGAGAGAGAGAGAGAGAGAGAGAGAAAGAAAGAGAGAGATGTTCATGAAGGTTTAAACTAACGCAGACAAGCATACGACATTACCGAATTGCTGTTGGTAATTTCACCTACATATCCAACGAATCGAATCAACAATTGTGATTTGATAATTTGGATGCATCGTAAAAAAGAGGACTCAAAACAGAAAAACAACAACAATAATATTAATTTGACAGTCCCTTTCAGATTTAAAGTTCATCAAAAATCCTAAAATTACAAGCATCTTGAAGAGAAAAAAATTTAAAAAATAAATGTAAATCAATAGTCATCTCCTATCTCACTAACCTGCATTTTGTCTCTCATGCTCCTTTCTCCGTCCACTCCACTCACATCAGTATTTCCATCCTTCTCTTACCCACTTCCTGACACCCCCTATAACCTGTCTATGTTTCTCATAAATTTCTTCCTTTGTAACCCCCTATGCACCAATGATAGTAAACTGCCTTGCTTGGGGCGATATGATTATAAAAAAAACATGAGGACAACAGTAATACCAGTTGTAGTTGGAGCACTCGGTTTCATTGGAAAAGATTCTGATAGACGGAATTAATTAAAACTCGGAATTAGTTTCAGCTTGGAGCTGGTTTCGGTTCGGAATTGGTTTCAATGCAGAATTAATTCCAACTCAGAAAAATTGAAATACATTCCGAGTTGAAATTGATTCCGAGTTGAAGCTGGTCCCGAGTTGAAATTATTTCTGCAACACCGATAGACTCATTGAAGTAGCTCATACTTTAACGAAATACAAAACATTTTACTCACAAGCACAGCTCACACATTACTAAGAGTTTTAACGACACAAAATGCATGTGACTTTTTCTTTTTTTTTATCTCTATTTTTTTTTCTTTTACAAAAAAGATCAGTGGAAAGGCTGAGGTAATAGCGGTGGTGTGTATGCAGTCATTAGATACATTATTTACATTATTCGGGCTATTGTCCTCATCTTTATTGGCATTTGTACGACGTTTCGGCTGTTGTACGCTCCGGCCTTCTTCAGGTTCTAGGAATTTCGAACCGAACGCTTTATTACAATCAATGAGGTATATCATTCTCATCCCTTGTGTAGTAGTGCCTCTTTTGGAAGTAATAAGTTATCTCCCTCTAACCCTGTTAGTTACTTGTTCACCATTGCTGTTCACAATGCATTCGTACAGTGAACTCATTTAAAATGCTTTCCCATAGTAAATGGCCGATACATTTGTTGTATCAATTTATATGTAATTATCAGAGTGAATTAAATATTTGCTTTATAAATCATGCTTTTAAATCAAGTGTTCCATAAACAATATTAACGTAAACTACAAAGCATTCTTATTAACAACGTTTCGGTCGCTGTACGCCCCGGCCTTCTTTAGGTGCTAGGAACTTCGAACCGAACCCTTTATGACAATTACTGGGGTATATCATTCTCATTCCTTGCGTCAAGCTTTGATTGGAAGTCATGAGTTATCTCCCTCTAACCCTGCAAGTTACTTGTTCGCCACTGCCGTAGCCTGGTATTGAACTCACAACTATTTGGGTCAAGTCACAGGAACTAACCAACGTTGGCAACAAATGGCAACAAAGATGAGGACAATGGTCCGAATAATGTAAATACTGTAAATAATATCTCATCTCAGAAATATAGGCAGTCATTAGATGTTTACATGAAATAAGCTTTGGAATGAAGGCAGTTTTTAAAAAACGAAAATATTTTTGCTACACCTAATTAGTTTGCTATTGTAACATTACTATAAATTTCTATTTGACTTTGAGTTTGCACCATTTCAATGTTACTAAAGATTTCTCTCTCTCTCTCTCTTTTATATTTTTTTACAGATTCCGGAAGTGTTTGAGTAAGGAACCGGAAGAGTCGACGGTCGCTCACCTCATCGGACGAATTTATTTTGATTTCCTCGGTTCACGTTGCTTCGTGTTTACAAAGGAAAAATACTGTGTGGAACGATCATGGTGGGGAAAATGTCGCCGCTACGGCATCCAGCTAACTGCCAAGATCAAAGTGCAAGAGGGATACTAAAGCCGTGGAGCTCACCCTCCCAACCACCAATATATTTCATACTCACTCTTTAGGCTGCGTCGTTCTTGCTTTTATTTCGTTTTTCTCTCTGCATTTGGCCCCTCTCATATTTCTGACGTCATCATTTTTCATCTGTTTATATTTCTGAAGTATTTTAACTATCTACAGTATCGTTCGAACTGTTGTTCTCATCTTAATAGACAAATTCACGACGTTTCGCACGCTGTATGGTCCGGATCTTCATCAGTCTGTTTCCGTAGACTAAATAAAGGGTTCAGTTCGAAATTTCAGCATATATCATCTGAAAAAGGCCGAAGAGTATAACGGTTGAAAGGTCGGGAATCTGGCAATAAAGACGAAGACAGCAGCCTGGTCGATGTCAGTCGGTTAAGTGCCATACGTGATACACGCTTGGGCGATCATGTCCAGAAAGAGACATGACTGACTGGGCAGAAGATTATCCCGCAGTAGGTTGCCATTGCTTTCTGCGGTAGACCGGTTGTCGGCCAAGGCCACAGAACCCAATTTGTCCTGCTATTTAACCCATAACTGGAAGGAAGAAACGGATTAATACCTTTCCCAAGGGTATTTGCGCGTAAATGAATACAATGGATTCAACTGGAATTGGAACTCGGCTCCCCGGTTTCTCGTTCCAAGCCGATATCCACTGTACCACAACGCACATTCAATGTAAACAGCGTAAATTATCATCATTTTTATTTACCCTTCATTAAAACATCGTGGATTTTTTTTAAATCATAAGGCCCAAGGGGTCTCCTTCCCATCAAAAGAAAATACTCGCCCTTCTTTCACCACTTTTTAAAATAAACTAAAAACATAACGACTTATATTAGAAAAAATCTCGTGACATATACTAAACAGGGGAGATAATCAAAATATCTTGATTTAAAAAAATCAGTTTTTATAAGAATTATTCTGCAGAGAGAAAAAGAATTTCAATAAAAGCGAGAAGAGAAAAAAAATGACATCTCGGTGAGGCACGGTGTAATCAATTAAAAAAATGAAATTAGTTTCAAATCGAACGATCTTATGCATCTATGTTTTATTTAGGGCACTGTAGCGATTATTTTTAAATAATACATCGTAAAACCGTACAAAAATCGCTTGGAGAAAGAATATCGCTTAGAGCTGAAAATAACTATACACAAATTCACAATCATATATGTATATACAGGCATATCTATTCGTGAAATGGTTGCAAGAATAATCTGTTGAAAATCAATTTTTTTCTATTGACTGAAAGATCGGTTTGTGCTTAATCTTAAGGCAGGCTAAACGATATTGCCCTCATTGCCATATTAAGAAATCCCTTAAAAATACGATTCTTTTAAAAAGGGAATCAACCTTCTTATGTCTTAAAAACTTCAATGGTTATTATCAACAGCGAAGGGAGAATTACTCTTTACATGTTTCGAACAAGTATTTTACATAATTTTTATAAACTTATTTATAAGTCGAACAAAATTAACCTAATATCAAAGCTCTCCCGTACAAGAGGGAACGATGAGAATGAGGTAACGATCAGAAGGGCGCACTGAGAAGGGCGCACGATCAGAATTCTGAGAATGGAGTAACGATCAGAAGGGTACACCGAGAATGGGGTAACAATCAGAAAAGAACACTGAGAATTAGGTGATGATCGGAAAGAAACACTAAGAATGAGGTAACGATCAGAAGAGATAACTCAGAATGAGGTAACCATCAGAACACTGAAAATGAGGTAACGACCAGAAGAGAATATTGAGAATGAGATCAATATTTGAATTTCTCGTTGTTTGTTCCACAAGAAACTGTTCTTAAAGCTGAAATGACATTTACATAATAATAATAATAATAATAATGATAATAATAATAATAATAATAATAATAATAATAATAATAATAATACTTGGATATTGTTCGAATCAGCTTTAATATATGGAAACAATATGTGAAATAGAAAGAATTTTAAAATTTTAAAATCAAGGATGAAATAAGAAATTGTCTAAACTTCTGCAGTCTGATGTTAATAAATGTTTTTTTTTTTTGGTACAAAATACCAATAACTGTATATATATATATATATATATAAAAAAAATGAAAGCTAAAATATATATCTGTTACTTATCTTTGTATATTATGACCTACGGGTAAATTATTATTTTTTTTAAATTTTGGCTCTGTGTAAAACTGGCTGAATTAGTTCTAGACTGACTGCTTATTCGAAGATGTTTTCTTTGATTTTAATTATTCTTCTGTTTGGCTTGTAGTGAAAAAAAAAAAACAAAAAAAACTGGCCGACTTTTCCACTGACATGGCACCCTCAATATCAATGCCTTCCATCCGCCGCATGAACCACTGAGCTAAATATTGAAATCTGACTTAATCCGATCATCGAAATTAGGCTATACTAATGTGGCAATCTGCTATTGTAAACAAAGCATAGAATCCTTAAACAGATTGGCAAATATAATGTTTGAACATTGTAACAAATTTGAAACTTGTTCTAAATACCTAACATATTGTGCAAAATAAACAAAGAAATAAGGCCGAAACGATTTAATATGAACCTGGCAATCACTTTAAAACGGGCCTAAATCTATCAAAAGGAATAAAAATGTAAATAAATGACCAACATTTTTAAATGCTATGTTTACGCAGAGGTCAACCCCGCAAAAATAAATAAATAAAATGATCCTGATGCGTATGCCAATGTTAATCAGGCCTCACCAAATTTTGAGAAGGCCCGGCGTCAAAGATTCCTCAACAACACAGCAAAACAGGTAAATGTTCGTTTTAGTTCCCTTCGCTTTTCCCCACTTCAGATTTATCCAAAATAACATTATTTCTGTGCAAATGTATATGCTGAACTCAAATCAACAATTAGTTATGAAGAAATTTACCTTTTTTGCTTTGAAATCCATAAAAAAAAACGAACTATATCTCGCACTTTTTCTCTCCCGTAACCCATGTAATTAACTGCAGAATGACGTACTGCGTAGGCAGAAATTTTATTTGGAATTTTGGTCGATTTTCTTCATTTACTGATACTTCCGGCGATGTCCTTCCGCTAATGAAAGTAATAAACGTAGAAATACAATAGCACATTGCTTTCATTCCCGGAAGTACATCGCCGGAAGTATCAGTAAATGAAGAAAAATCACCAAACATTCTGCGAAAATTTGTTTACATGCGCAGTATGTCATTCTGCCGTTAATTACATGACTTCGTGAGAGCTACGGGAAAGAAAAAGTGCAAGATTTTTTTTATCGTGTCACCCCAAGCAAGGCATTCCACTGCCACTATAGCACAGGGGGTTACAGAGAGCAATTGGGTATGGGAAATGTCAGAAGGAAGGTGATAGACGACTTAGGATGTACATAGGGAGAGAGTTGGAGAGAGTGGGTGTGAGTTAATGTGTTAGGAGGTGTCTATTGGCCTTACATTTAAACTCCTGGAGGTTGTAGCCGTCGGGGAAGTAAGCATGCGGTAGGGAATTCCACAGGCGGGAAGTGCGAGGAAAGAAGCTGCTGGAGTAGAAATTGCGGTTACATTTCATCGGTTTCACAGTAAAAGGGTGGGACCTAGTTGCCCATCTAGTATCTTGTGTAAATTCGCATCTAGGGGCACCAGTGATTTAAGTTCGTCAGAGCAGAAGCCATGAAAGTATTTATAGAAGAGGCACAGGGAAGCCAAGTCACGCCGGTGAGAGAGATACTGCAGGCGGGCAGCCAAGTCGGTATCAATCACATTACAGATTCTTCGCTGTATTTTGTCAAGAACCCCGAGGAGAGTAGAATATAGTTCGTTCTTTTTATGGACATTTAGATAAAAAAAAGGTAAGTTTCTTCAATAACTAACACTTGATTTGAGTTCAGCTTATACATTTGCACAGAGATAATGCTATTTTGGATAAATTTGAAGGGGAAAAGCGAAGGGAATTAAAACGAACATTTACCGCAAAACACAGGCAGCGATTACAACAACTCTTTTTCGGTGGCCTCAGTTCCAGACTCTGCGCCATCGGAGTAGAGTCGCGGGGGGGGGACAATTCACAGATGAAGGTATAATGAATCACTTCTGATCCGAAGGAGTAATTCTTTTGTAATTAGAGAGAACGAAGCTGGTTCGCTGAAATAACCCGCTTATTATTCAGTCAGTTAAGTGCCATACGTGAAACACGCTTGGGCGATCATGTCTCGAAAGAGACATGACTGACCGGGCAGAAGATTATCCCGCAGTAGTTTGCCATTGCTTTCTGCGGTAGACTGGTTGCCGACCAAGGCTATAGAACCCAATCTGTCCTGTTATTTAACCCATAACTGGAAGGAATAGACGGATTAATACCTTTCCCAAGGGTATTTGCGCGTAAGTGAATACAATGAATTCATCTGGAATTCGAACTCGGCTCCCCGAGTTCTCGTTCTGAGCCGATATCCAATGCACCACAACGCACATCCTTCGCTTATTATCACGAATAAATAAAAAAGGGACGTCAATTTGATGAGTTGAAACCATAATGAACGTTACAGATGACTAAAATAAAAAAAAAGTTAATAATTATCAGAAACGAAGACATTTGATCTTCTTTTCTTGAAATGTTTACTACTGAGTAAAACGTTCATTCACCAGAATCTACGGAAGACACAAAATGACAATATGTGGACTCTTAAAATGGTTAAAAAAAACCAGAAAATAAATAAATGTCAGCCAAACATAACTGACTGTCAAAATAAGAATAATAATTTTATTGTAATTATAATAATAGAAAAAGAATCTGACGTCAGTAAAACTCAAAGAAAAAAAAAACTGAACAAAAAATATTTTCAAACAACACAACGGTAAAAAAAATAAAAAATAGAAAAATGAACACACACAAAGCCACAAACACACAGAGATAAAGGGCGTTAACCTCCCATAATAAAATGTTTGTAAATGTTTTGTGATTTAAAAAAAAAAAAAGAGATCTTTTGCTTGTACATTTATTGTTTTTTTTTTTTGTTTGTTTGTTTTTTGTTTTTGTTTTTTTGTTGGTGGATTTGTTAATGATGCAAGCGGCTGTTTGAATAACTTGATAAAATTATTTTTTATTTTTTTTTATTTTATTTATTTCATTTCTTTTAAGCGAACAAAAAACAAACAAAAAAAGAGCCGTTGATTGTGACGATTCATTTTGTTCTACAGCAGAAATACTGTGACAGTTAAAAATCATGTATTATTCTCTTCTGAGGTAATGAAAACTGCATTTTCGCGGGAATACACAACCTCACAAAATACTAACATCTTGAAAACAAGCGCCTTATTTAAGGGGTTTAATACATTAAATTTCGAGGATATGAATTTTTGTCCATTGCACTTATGTGGCTCAATTGCAAATGGCTGACATTTCAGCTGGACTGAACGTCAAAAGTTACACCCTAGAGGTGGTGTTCTTTTAGCGATAAAACTAGACAGAGGGAAAAATATTAATCAAGGGTTGCGATCTTTAGCAAGAAACATAGTTTTCTGTTGAATTTGATTCTTTTTTGGATACTCTGCGAAATTAGTCTTTGACTAATTTAAACTCACTGAACACAGATATGGATGTGCGCCTGGTGTAACAGTTCTCGGTGAGGGAAATGAAATCGACGAACCGGGTTCAAATTCTATTTGATTTTGTTTCGTTCACTTTGCGTTAATGCTCCTGAACAAAGGCATGAATCCGTCATTCTCTCAGCTTTGGGTTAAATAGTACGGTAGTCTGAGCTCCTTTATCTTGGATGAAAATCACTCTAAGAGAAGGGAAACCAGTTTGAGTAGGAATGGGCTCCGTCCGACCATCTTGCTCTAGACACACCAATTGTTGTTACAGCTGCAGCACGTGTGGTGTCTCTACAACGCGAGTGAGGTACAGGACATCTGACGTGACGTAAAATAACTATAAAGATTTTTTAAGTAAATGTAAATAAATACCTAATAATCCACCTCGTCGTTGAGCAATGTTGTTGTTTTTTATTAGTATTGTTTGTTCAATACAAGGCCCAAGATACACTCAAGGTAGATGGTTACTCAATGCGATGTAGGGCATGGGCATAAAAGAAGGATAGATAACGGCTGACTTGAAGTGAATAAAACTGTAGTTATCGGGGAAGCATCTTTTCGGGAGTCTGTACAACAAAATAGTGGTCCTTGTAGAGAAGCTGCCAGAATAGAACTTCTTACTAATGAAATTCAAAGGTAATGCGGACGATTCAACACTGTGTACGTAGCATGTTGTGTTTTAGCTGTGAAATTTTGTAATTGGTGGAACTTAGGAATGTAACTCGACAGAACATTTGCCATGGAAATAGCGAGTCTTGCTTCACTTCGTCTATAAAACAACGGGTTGTAGTTATTAAAAAAACTTCTGAATATTATCAAGATTGGCGAGAGAATATTGGGCAGATATAGCTCATATATTTTTTTTCTTTATAATGATGTTCACCTTGTACAAGACCCAAGAGCCACTCCAGAATGATGGGTTACTGAGTAAGAGACACGGTTTATGAGTCTGTCATGAAGATAAAGGTTAACCTTGTATTTCAACAAGTTAAGGTTCGGGAAAGTATCCACTTAGGAGTCTGTTCCAAAAAGCAGTGGTTCGTGTGGAGAAGCTGCTCGAGAGGAACTTACATCTAACCAATGAAATACATAGAGAATGTGGGTAGTTCGTTTAAATGTGCGTAGCATGGCGGGTCTTAGCCGTGAAATTTAGAAATGACGAAAAAAGTGATAGTGCAGGAATAGGGCTTGTATGGTGGAAAATATTCCATCCTCCACAAGGATGCGGAGACGTTTTTGAACTCTGTCAAGAGTGGAAATTCAAGACTGGGTAGTCTACCATTTTCCTCCTGATCTGTTTCTTGTAAATGTAGGAAGAGTCAGGTACTTAACGAAGCGACTATTTTTCCAGCATCGCTACCAATGGATCGTATGTACCAGCTCTACCTAAGAACTGGGTTGGGTTTAAGGTCTCAGTAAGGACTCAAGGCAGGGGAACTCCGGTTCATCTTGGTCGATGAAAGCTTTGGGTCGGTGATGAAAAAAAAGTCACCAGTTTCGTTTTCGAGGCTTTGAATGTAACCAGCCAATTACCACCCTCCCCACTGTGATATTAGAGCAGGTAAGAAATGAGATCAGCTGCCATGATCTGGTCACCTAGAGTTTCGGAATGCGCTCACATACCGTTTTATCACCTGTTTTAATTTGAGTCCTCCAGCATTTATGGGGTAAACGCGTTTGATTCTTGAGGCAGGCCGAAAGAAAACGGAAAGACACTATATATATATATATCAGCATGCAGTGTAGAAGTAGAAGAATCGAAAGGAGTATCCTGTACATAAAGTGGTAGGATAACTCTTTAAGAGAGCTCTAAATGTATATATATATAAATACATATAGAGCAAATATAAGAAAAAATTAAGGCAGACACGTTATTTCATGGTAAATCGGAAGTGTAGACCTATTTCAGGCGAACCATCATTGGCTTCCTTCTTTATTGTACAGAAGATTTTACACAGAGTTTCTGTATAATAAAGATGGAAGCTGATGATGGTTCGCCTGAAATATGTCTACACGTCCGATTTACCATGAAATAACATGTCGGCCTTATTGTTTCTTAAACATGTATATATATATATATAATTATGAATAGTCGTTCTTTCTTTTTTCCTTTCTTTCTTTCTTTCTTTCTTTCTTTCTTCGTAGTCTGTTAATGGATGAGATACTGGATGTTGTGCAATGGATACCGACTTGAAATGAGAAACCAGAGAACCGAGTTCGAATTCCAGTTGAATTCGTTGTATTCACTTACGTGTAAATACCCTAGGGGAAGTTATCAATCAGTTGATTCTCCCTCCAGCTATGGGTTAAATAACTGGACAGATTGGGTTCTATAGCCTTAGAAAAAATGGCAACCTACTACGAGGAAATCTTCTGCCGAGTCAGTCATGAATCGAAAGAGACATGATCGTATGGCTCTTAACTGACTGGGTGCGTTAGGGAGGATAGATTGTGTGGCATCCGTCGAGAATCCATGGCTCTGCATCCCTCCAAGTTGCAGGCCTGGGCAGGGAACTTTAAATGAAAAATCGGCAGTTGCTCATGCAGCACGTCTCTTATCTCCACGCCAACGATGTCGTCCAGGGCAAAGGTAAATAACAATGCAGTTTGGCACCGGAGTTGCCAGAACAAACTTAACAAGACATCGGACTGTCTGGGTAACTCCGGCTCCGGATGTACATCAAAGGTTGTCTTACGCCTCGACTCGTTGTCACCCAAAGCTACAGAAGCAAGCCTGTCCTGATAGCTAGGAGGTAGGAGAGATGGATTTATACATTTCCCAAAGGTTATCAGCATGTAATTGGATGTAATGAATTCGACTAGAATTCGAACTCGGTTATCCGATTATGCAGCTATGTGTCATTGCTACAAAAGCTGAATCAAATTTGCTTGTGACTGAAAAAAAAAGAGGCCAAATTCGATCTCTACCCAAAAAAGAATCTAACAGGAATGGGACTACTCCATTTAGAAATCGAACCTGGTTATTTACTGTTCGTTTTGCTTTTTTTTTTTTCATTTTTCATTTTAACAGAATTTCTCAAATGAAGCATTTTGTAATCCTTATCATTTGAAAATGATGAATGAAGATTAAAAATAATAATAATAATAATATTATTATTATAATTATCATTGTATTTGTTTTTTCATCTCAATACAAGGCCCAACGATAAGAAGGAATGAACAAGTAAAATATATCAGTTGACTCTGGATTATAGAGACCAATATTGTATTTTTCAGGGAAGTATTCTCTCGGGAGTTTGTTCAATAAAGTGATTGTTCTAGAGAAGGAGTTGTTCTAATCAAAAGAGGACGAAGGGAATTTGGAAGCTTTGACACCGTCACAAAAGTATGGGTGATAGCTCTGATAGTTTGAGCTGGTAGAATTAAGGAATATACCCTATCCGAACATCTGCCGTAGAATTCGTAATAGAATAGTAAGAGGCTGGCAACGTTCCGTAAGTGGGAAAATGATTGTAACATCGGGAATAATTCATCACCTACAAAGCCGCGTAAGCGCTTCTGAATTCGAGGATTGAGTGAGGTCTATGCAGCACCAGCTTGGATATGGCAGCAAAACTCCATTCTTGGTCTGATCTTACTAATGTAAAGATAAAGAGTGACAGCAGAATTTAGGCATTTTCTGGGTTGATACAAGGAACCCCCCCATTCTTACAGCATCTTTTGCAACGGCGCGAACAGACACGATTTATGAGATCGAGAGTGAAATTTAGTCACAGTAGGTTTTCTAAGCAAGGATGTTTTTTGAAGGTGTGATCACTCATCAGAAATAATAATAATAATAATAATAATAATAATAATAATAATAATAATAATAATAAAAAGAAAAAACTTGTCTATTAATTGATATGGCTTGTCCAGCAGATTGTAACATAGCAACCAAGGAATTCGAAAAACTGTCAAAATATAAAAACCAGGAAATTGAAATAGAAAAGAATTTTTTTTTTTTTAATCATATCACCCCGACCAAGGCGGTAACGCCACTGATGTGCAGGGGGCTACGTAAGAGTGAAAAGATTGGAAAAGAGAAAGCCGGAAACCACATCCTGAACAGGGAACAAGGGATGAGCCTCTACACCTGTACAATAGACGTGGGTGGAGTGTGAACCGGGAGAAATGTGGAAATTGAAAACAGTTATCGTACCAGTGATAGTGGATGCACTTGGAATGATATAAAATGGAACAAAACAACACATTGAAAGAACCCCTGGAAAACCCAGCTTAAGAGATATACAAAAAATTGTCTTGTTAAGTATAGCTGAGAACTTTGTCTGTGTAACACTAGAGATGTTAGGGAAGATAGAAAAAAACAAGAGAAGGAGCCATAACAACACGTCACGACCTGCCTTATGTCTTCCCGCAGAGTTGGTTGGTTAGAGAGATGTGAAAAACATGAAATGGAACCATAACAATACACCACGACCCGCCTTAGGTTTTCCTGCAGAATTGGTAGGTAGTGCGACCATAGCATAAATCGATTTATAAAGGAAAAGGATATAATAATAATAATAATAATAATAACCCCCCCCCCCCAAAAAAAAAATTGCATACTAATTGATATGGCTTACCAAGCGGGCTGTAACATAGCAACCAAAGAATTTGAAAAAGTATCGAATATAAAGACCTGAAAATAAAAAATAGGAAAATGGAATTGAAAGCAAGAATAGTACTGGTTATAGGAGGAGCTCTTGGAATGATAAATAAAGCAACATAAAAACACGTTGCAAAAAAATCCCTGAAAATCCCAGCTTGAGAGAAATACGAAACATTGTCTTGATAAGTACAGCCCTCACACTAAGAAGAAATTTGTCCAAGTGACGCTAGTGATGTTATTGATGGTAGAAAAACAAATCATGAAATGTAGCCATAACAACACACCACTACCTGCCTTAAGTCTTCCCGCAGACTTTGTAGTATCAGAATATAATAATAATGAGACTAATAATAATAATAAATACAGAGTACAAGTAAAATAAAATAAAAATACAATAAAATACAAAAATACAATAAAATACAATAAAAATACAATAAAAATACAATAAAATACAATAAAAATACAATAAAATACAATAAAAATACAATAAAAATACAATAAAAATACAATAAAAATACAATAAAATACAATAAAAATACAATAAAATACAATAAAAATACAATAAAAATACAATAAAAATACAATAAAATACAATAAAAATACAATAAAAATACAATAAAAATACAATAAAATACAATAAAAATACAATAAAATACAATAAAAATACAATAAAATACAATAAAATACAATAAAAATACAATAAAATACAATAAAAATACAATAAATACAATAAAATACAATAAAAATACAATAAAATACAATAAAAATACAATAAAAATACAATAAAATACAATAAAAATACAATAAAATACAATAAAAATACAATAAAATACAATAAAATACAATAAAAATACAATAAAATACAATAAAAATACAATAAAAATACAATAAAATACAATAAAAATACAATAAAATACAATAAAAATACAATAAAAATACAATAAAAATACAATAAAAATAATAAAAATACAATAAATAAAATGGTTTTGATATCTGGACCCCAATTTTTGAGTTAATGAGTGAATAAACAGCTTGAGAGTTCAACTACCAAATACACGTGCAAAACTAACAAGGTTTACATTTCACTGAAGCAGACGTTAAACGCATGAAAAAGTCATAACCTCCTTTAGATTTCTTTTCTTTTTTCTCTTTTTCTTTATTGTTTCTTTCTTTTTCTTTCTCTTTCTTTCTTTTATCTTTCTTTTTGTCACCAAAACCAAATAATATCCTTATTATTTTTTTACTGTCTCTCCTCGCAATCAAAACGGGATAATCCATTATTTATCTGAAGTAATGAAAACGTATAACATACAGATTAACTAATTCTCTAAATATTCAAGGGACATTATTATTATTATTATGTTGTCATTTTTCATCATATTTCGATTTCTGCTATGGTCGCACTACCTACCAAGTCTTCGGGAAGACCTAAGGCAGGTCGTGGCGTGTTGTTATGGCTCCATTTCATGTTTTTTTTATCTCTCCTAAAATCCCTATTATTATTATTATTATTATTATTATTATTATTATTATTATTAGCGGAACCCGTGGAATTTCCAAGAAAGGATAATTATGATTTCCTGGAAAAAATTTTACTTTGTCATACTACAAATGATAGTAACGTCTTCAAACATAAAGGTATTGGATAATTAAATAACGATAACACGGAGTGTAATTTTATTAAAATATCTATAAAAGTAATGTCCATAGAAGCTACTTTACTGTAATCTTATATTCTATTAAGCGGCGTATGCACAAACCATAACCAAAATACTGTACGCAATTTTTTGAGAGATTTTGAAAGAGAACATTTTTTTTTATGACTGAAAAATCATGGTTCCTGTGTCCATTGTAAACAGAAAAAACCAAGTGAGTAATGTCTAAGGGTGTAGAGGCCAGAAATTTCCTTATTTGGTCGCAGGATACGACAACAAACTTACCTATTTTTACTATATTGTACAGTACTCACACATATATAGACAAACAATTACTACTACAACCACCAGCTTAATACGGTAATTCTATAGGCTCTCTCCTCCTACTCTCTCACACTTTACTACCCATCCGTTTGGCAAAGCGAGAGAAAGACTGAGGAGAGTAGCGTTTAAAAAGATAGAGGAGAAGGAAAAGCTCATATAGATAGTAAATGGCGTAACGGACCTAGAAACTATGTAACTAACTAAGGAAGGAACAAGTGGAATTAATATATGATTATTATTAAAATAATAATAATGTTTTAATTTTATGGGACTTTGATATTCACACAGAAAGAACAATCAAAGATTTTCGCCCAGATATTGTGATGAAAGACCACAAGAACAGAATGGGCTTTCTTGTTAAAATGACAGTCCGTTCAGATTGTAATGTGTCTAAGAAGGTCTTCATAAAACTCTCAAAATACAAGGATTCTCAAGCGGAAATATAAAAAAAATGTGACATAAGAGGACATCAATAATTCCAGTCATATTTGAAGTCCTCGGATTGTTTGGAAAAGGTTCTGATAGGCTCATTGAATGGATTACTGATAGAGCAGATCTAAAATAAATACAAAGGTTGTACTCACAAGTACTGCTCGTCTATCACAAAGAATTTTATGCCAAAGGGTTGTTTTTTCACAAAAATGATCAGCAGAAAATTTTATGAAGCCGTTTCTAACCTTAAAAACGGAAGGACGCGGAAGAAAATGTGGATAGAACAGAAATCAAAGGAAATAATAATAATAATAATAATAATAATAAACAATAGACCACCTAATCTCAGGCTGTTCTGTGCTTGCCCCAAATGAATATAAAAATCGCCACGATAGAGTTGGGCAATATTTACATTGGGCAATGTGCAAACATTATGGAAAAGCTGTAAACAAACACTGGTATGAACATCACCCAGCACCGGTTACAGAAATAGAAGATGTAACCATTCTATGGGATTACACCATCTACACAGACAGAAAAATTGAAGCAAACAGGCCAGACATTATTGTTAAAAACCAGAAGGAGAAAACTTGTCTATTAATTGATATGGCTTGTCCAGCGGATTGTAACATAGCAATCAAGGAATTTGAAAAACTGTCAAAATATAAAGACCTGGAAATTGAAATAGAAAAAATGTGGAAATTGAAAACAAGAGTTGTGCCAGTGATAGTAGGTGCACTTGGAATGATAAAAAATGGAACAAAAGAACACATTGAAAGAATCCCTGGAAACCCCAGCTTAAGAGATATACAAAAAATTGTCTTATTAAGTACAGCCCACACACTAAGGAAAACTTTATCTATGTAATGCTGGGGATGATAGGGAAGATAGAAAAACATGAAATGGAGCCATAACAACACGCCACTACCTGCCTTAGGTCTCCCCGCAGACTTGGTTGGTAGTGAGACCAAAGCAGAAATCGAAATATGATGAAAAATGACATCATAATAATAGATCAATGGAAAATTGGAAGAAAATGGTTGGAGTTTTGGGTCTGCTAATGAAAGGAATTCAATGGCAAACCAACAAAAATCCAGGTGCACTATCTCTCCAAGAATTCTAAACATAAGCGGAATCAGGATGCAGAATTCAAATTGCGGCAGAGATTGTTACATTCAGTCAGTTAAGTGCCATATGTGATACACGTTTGGGCGATCATGTCTCGAAAGAGACATGACTGACTGGGCAGATGATTATCCCGCAGTAGGTTGCCATTGCTTTCTGCGGTAGACTGGTTGCCAGCCAAGGCTATAGAACCCAATTTATCCTGTTATTTAACCCATAACTGGAGGGAGAAGAGATAGATTATGCTACATTATTATATTTGGTGTAATTAGTGGGGTATCAGTTTATTACTTCATAACAATAGAAAACTGATCCCCCACTTTATAACCAGTAGAAGCTTTAATTGTTTCCAGCTATTATATTCAGTCAGTCAGTCAGTTAAGTGCCATACGTGATACACGCTTTGGGCGATCATGTCTCGAAAGAGACATGAGTGACTGAGCAGATGATTATCCCGCAGTAGGTTGCCATTATTTTCTGCGATAGACTGGTTGCCAGCCAAGGCTATAGAACACAATCTGTTCTCTTATTTAATCCATAATTGGAGGGAAGAGACAGCTTAATACCTTTTTCAATAAGTGAATGCAAGGAATTCAACTGGAATTCGAACTCGGTTCCCCGATATGTCGTTCCGGGCCGATATCCACTGCAGTACATTGTTACATTCACTCTCCGATAAAATCCTTTGAGAAAGGCATTGAATTAAGTTCTTCTTATCGAGCTATTGATTAGATAGCAGAGTAGACTTTGCACTGTAATCTCTAGTTTGAAGGTGTGGCTGCGACGCCTTACACCGTATCTAAGATCATAACCGTTTCGCTAATCTATTGCTACTTCCATAGCAAATGTTGTAATGAGTTATTTTTTAGTTCAACCAGTTGAGACCTTTACCACTAGGACACAACCATGTCACGTAAACTGAGAGAATGTTTTCCAGTCATTCCAATCTCAACCTCTTTAATTTTAAGGTTAAACTTTATATTGCCTACATAACCTCATATACTGCAATTCTCACCCACTATTCTAAAATAAATCCACATTCAGAAATCACTACCTCGAGTGGCTCTTGGGCCTTGTATTGGGTGAACGTTAGTAGAAAAATAGTGTGAAAGAATAAAACTGAAATAAATCGTAACAAAATATTAACGATACATTGACTGTGTTCAAGTAAAAACTACAAAGGATAGGAAGTTGTAGAGAGACATGATCGCCCACGTTTTGAAGAGACACGGATGTTCGTTTTAGGCTGAATAAACAGTCTGCTATTTCATGTGTTTCTTTTTGTTTTAGTAAGGTTAGGTTTGGAGCAAGGCTACAACTAGAGAGCACTTAGTAATGATCGAATTCACGTATTATGGACTGAATTAAAAAACCTTTACGCCGCCTTGTGGGCAATGAGTTGCTTTCCATTCTAAAACCTCCTTCCTACAGACAAATCGTCTTACAGTACCTAGACTTTTTAAAAATTTAAGCACACTGGCGTCGAGATCCTATCATTTTATTATTTAGCTGGCTAGATGTAGTCGTACGTTCTATGCTAACACTTTCTTTTCCTCGCAATTTTCGCTTGTGGAACTCCCTTCTGGCTCCATGCTTTCCAGCCGCCTTTGATCTACAGAAATTTAAGCGGTATCTACTGTCCTGATTTCTCTGTCTTTTTCCAGTTCATTATTAATTAGTTTTCTAATTCTTCCACACCTCGTAAGTCTTTGCATCTTAGTGATTTTACTGTTTCACTTGGGGTTATACTGATTAAGAACGAAGAGTCGCCTGGGCTTAACCAGTTCAGCATGTCCACTTTAGAGATACACAGTCTGTCATCCCCAAAGTACATGACAGACTGTTGATCTCTGTTTATGATCTTGAGTTGAGAGGGTTGGGTTTTTTTAGTTTGGAAGATGAAGAAGCCAGTTCGACTTAGGAAGGAGAGATCACATTTTTATACTTGGAAACATTATTACTAACAGACTTTCTTAACGGACTAGCTTGCAGACATGAAAATGTTACTAAAGGCAAGTTTATATGCTGCTTCTACTGTGTTATGGGGAAACACACCTATTCCTCAGATGATGGACTTCCCCTCCTATATTAATAAGAGTTAACAGGAATTTCTTGAGAAGTTCATGGGAAGTTCACAGGAGTGCTTCAGAGTTCTATTGGAGTTCAGTAGAATTACTAGGCAGCTGATATTAGTCGGCAGTTAGCCGAATACTAAGGAGTCAGCTTTCAGTGGAAGATTACCAAGTTCCTAACATTTAGGGTGCGTTAAGTCGATTAGCAACAGACATAGCCTGATTATAACCTTCAGTGCGAAAACTACTCCACAACATACCGCAATATGTTCCTACGCAGATTTGGCTGTAATGCGTGTTTCCGTTATATCTTTAGTAAACTGGGTGCAATGGATGGGTATATTAAGCTTAGTATATTTTTATATTTCGTTATGGCGCAGTGGATATCGACTTGGAACGAGAAATCGGAGAGCCGAGTTCGAATTCATTGCATTCATTTTCGTGCAAAAATGAATGGCATTAATCCGTCGTTTCTCCCTCTAGGTATGCGTCAAATGACAGGACATATTGGTTCTATAGCCTTGGTGGGCAATCGGTTTACTGTAGAAAGTAATGGCAACTTACTGAGGGACAATCTTTTGCCCAGTCAGTTATGTTACTTTTGAGACATGATCACCGAAGCGTGTATTACATTGTCAGGAAAGCTATTTAATGCCAAAAATGTGGGATTTTAAGATTTTTTTTTTATGTATTTCTATTTAAAAAAAGCCTATTTTTATACTTTCATAGTTTTTTTACCCCAATTTGGGGGTTACTATTTGCCCATAGCTGGGACCCTAAAAGGTGCTACCACTCCGGGTCAGAGTGGATATGGGAACAACAGCAATTAAGAGGTAGTTTCATGCTCCTTACAACCTCCCAATCAGAGGCCTTGCTGCCGGATGCGGTTTAACGTCATTCCCAGGACCGAGCATTTAAAGGAAGGTTTTACATTATTACCTTTAAAGCATTTTTTTATATTACTACAATTAGTGCATTGCAATACGTAACATTAGTTGGTATTAATATGCTGGCATCCGTTTACCTCTCAAGTTAAAAAAATACTTTCCTGCTTAAACTGCATCTGGCAGCATCAAGGCCTCTGATTGGGAGGTTGTAAAGAGCATGGAACCACCTCTTTATTGGTGTTATTCCCAGGGCCACCCTGACCCGGAGTGGTAGCACTTGTTAGGGTCCCTGGTATGGTCAAATAGTTAACCCCCAAACTGGTGTCAAACCACTATGAAAGTATAAAAATACACTTTTATAGAAATATAAATAGAAAAATATATTGTTTTTTTTTAAGGAAAAATATTACCAACAATACTTTTATGAAGGAAAAATTATTCTCAGCAGAATATGTTTGAAGACAAAACTAGAATTCATTTTCAGTTTTCTAAAATAAAAAAGAATAAAAACAAAAAAAAATTCATTAAAATCGAACTAAATCAACCTTGTCACTATAACCGAACATTAAAAAAAAAATCCTTAAAACGCAGAGATATTGATATGCCGTTAAACAAAACTAAAAAAAAAAACTTTCCTGCTTCGTCAAAATTCAGTCCTTTGCTGGTGAAATTGGAGTGACCTCGTCAGAGCACAGAGGAAGAAGATTGTATATGGAGACCATTCACTGCCTAAATTACAGGCCCCCACCTTCTCGTCCGTACCGACGAGATCCAAATTAATATAGGGAACAGTTTGACTGCAATAGTTACCGGAAAGCCAACAACTTTCGGGGATCTATTTCGGGTTTTCTGTCTGGAATTACTACCATAGTCGATTCCTCACACAGCCAAAATGAAGTTGATAGAACTATTAGAACTCACTAACCTCATATTATGTTTGTAGAATTCGCATGGCCAGGCTGAGGTTGTTTGTATCCCTGCTCAGGCTCTGGTTGTTAAATTATGCAGACTTCAGTTGACTTCCATACTACAGTACTAATAAAATGTAAAAATTACTGTGAAACAAAATGGCAGGAATTAACAAATCGTCTCGCAATAAAGGCGGTCTAGCATCTTCTACTAAAACAAATTGTTTTGAAGTCATATTAACTCCAAATTGCTCATGACAAACTCAGATTCTAAGAACTTGATTCATAAATGTAACATCATTTCTTAACTTTCCAGAAAATCCCCGTTACTCAACAGAGTATAATATTTTGCTATAGCGCGTGTCTCATGAATATGGCTGCAAGGTAGCGGAGGTTTAAAATAAGGGTTTTCCTTTCTCTAAATGGACTGTCTTCCTGGCTTGTCAAGCTCCATCTACTCGATGTAGCTTGTTATGAGACGCCAGCTGTCCGCTTTTGCCCATTTTTGGACTTGGAGCTAAACATGGTAATCAGAGAGTATTTGGGACGTATGCCACAGAACCATTTTATAGACAGTGGAAGCTTGTCCTCATTATCAACCCCTCTAAGATAACATTTTATATTAATACGTTTAAAGAAAGATTAAGAATTATTATTTTTAGAAACAAGTGATAATTTTTTTTAATGTTAATGATAATGATGATAATAGAGTCCTTATAAGGAAACATTTTGTATTCATTGGTCGAGCAGATAATGCTAGTTTCGGTTGAATTAACAAAATGAAGAAAATAAATTTCTCAAGTCCGGTAACTGTTATCACTTTTTCCAGTACTAATGGTAGGAGAAGGGCGTCTTCATAAACTTTTGTCTGAAATAAAATAGAACGTTCAAAATTTTATGTCATTATTTTTTCTTCGCGTGAAATGTGCTATCCATTTTACTAGTTGCTACTTTTGGTAGTCTTCAAGTTATATAGTTTTTGTTATCGGGTGCAGGTCTTTGCTCATTTTTCTGTAGAATCAGTTCACGATGTTTGATGAAGGCTTGCTCTCGCTAAGAACCACATGCTTCATTTTGATCGATGCCACTTTTAACCATCGACTCAATTCTTGCTCCCCAATCTTTTTGCTCAAGCCCATCATTATGTCATGCAATGCTTTCCCCCGTCTCTCTTTCCCTCTATCTGTCCTGTTAGTATCAGATTCTCAAAGCCCTCCTTCCTCACTACGTTTCCCAGAAACTTCAGCTGTCTTTTCCTGATGCTAAGTTTCTTCTCGTTTCCATCCCCTCCAATTGTTATCATGTTCGGTCCATGTTATCCTCAGCAACCTTCTGTAGAACCAGATTTTGGTTGACTCAAGTCTTTCCTTCATCTTTAATGAGACTGTCCAGCATTCACTTTCATATTTAAAGACAGATATCACATAACAACACTCTTTCCTCTTCTTTGCTTCCAAAAAAATTTCTTGTCTCTCAATAGTCTACTCAGCTTATGGAATGCACCTTTGGTCATACCAATTTGCCTTCGGATCTCAGTGTCGCACTTTCGTCCTCTGTTAGGACACTTTCCAGGTATTTAAATTTCTTTACCTGGTTGATTTTAGTACCATCGACTTATAGTTGGCATTCTGATCTCCTCTTTTCACTGATGACCATGCAGTCAGTTTTTTTTTATAGTACATGTTTGCCACTTTCTTTTCTGTTTCTTCAACTACCTTCTGTAGGAGGTCTTGTAGTTTCCTTTCCGTGTCTGCTATCAACACTGTATCATCTGCGTATCTTATGTTATTCAAATTGTGGCCTCTGATGGCAAATCTTGGCATAACATCTAGGGTCCTCAAAATAGTTTACCCATCCTTAAACGTTCCATTTTCCCTTATCCCCTGTTGCTCTTAATATCCCTTCTATTATTCCACTCGGTTCCCTCTCCACCATCCGTTCAAGTCTATCAGATATATCGTGCACTGCTTTCCCTTGTCTATCTTTCTGTTCTGTGAGTATCAGGTTCTCCAAGCCCTCCTTCCTCATTACATGTCCCCAAAACTTCAGCTGTATTTTTTATGATACTAAGTACCAGTTTCCTTTTAGTGTTCATCGTCTCCAAAATCTCGTCATTGCTAATGTGCTCCATTCCATGGTATTCTTAGTATCTTTCTGTAGAGCCATGTTTCAAAATTTTCCTATCTCTTAATACTCTACTTAGCTTCTAGAATGCGTTCTTGGACATGCCAATGCACCTTCGGATCTCAGTGTCGAACTTTTTATCTTCTGTTAGAACACTGTTAGATATTTAAATTTCTGCATCTTTTTTTATTTTTGCATTACCTACTTTTAGTTGGCATTTTGGCCTCCTCTTTTTACAGATTGCCATTCATTCAATTTTCTTGAAGTTTATTTGTAGCTCTTTCTTTCTGCTTTCTTTTACTAATTCCTGTAAGAGGTTTTCTATTTTTTTTCCTGTATTTGCTATCAGCACTGTATCATCTGCGTATTTTATACTGTTCAGATTGTGGCCACTAATGACAAATCCAGGCAGGACTTCTATAGCTCTAGGAATTTTCTCGCTGTATAGGTTGAATAGATCTGCTGAGAAGACATATCCTTGTCTTACACCCTTTTCTTTTTTTGTATATCTACTGGACTCATTTCCTATTCGTACGCAGGCGGTTTGCTGCCAGTACAGACTAGACTATTTAAGCATATTGACTCAGCCTTTATTTATTTTTAGGAATCTTACTATGTCGAGCGAAACAACCTCTGACGCAGCCTATTCTATGTTCAATTTTTTATACTAAATTCATTATAACTGATCCATACGCTGGGATTTTGTGGTGCAGTGGATATCGACTTGGAACGACTAATCGGAGTGCCGAGTTCGAATTCCAGTTGAGTTCCATGCATTCACTTACGCACAAATACCCTTGGGAAAGGTATTAACCCGTCTCTTCCCTCCAGTTATGGGTTAAATAATAGGACAGATTGGCAACCAGTCTACCGCAGAAGTCAATGGTAACCTACTGCTGGATAATCTGCTCAGTCAGTCATGTCTCTTTCGAGATATGATCACCCAAGCGTGTATCACGTATGGGACTTAACTGACTGACTTAGTAATACTACTAATTTCACATCCTGAAATTTTATTCAGATTGGGTGCTATCGCTGCATCAGTTTCAATTCCTGATCACTAATTTAGAATTTGAATATGTTCCTGAAATAACAAGATACTTTTTTAATATAATCATTTCATCCCAAGCAAGCAGGACTGCTACTGGTGCACTGGGGGTTACAATGAGAGAAATGTCAAGCCACAGGGAATGTTGAAGAAAAAAATAAAAGAAGGATGTGAATCAAGAAGATAGAAGATGGCAATTGGCATTGCATTTAAACTTTTTGAGATTGTAGTTGTGGAGGAAGCAAATGGAAGAAAGTTCAATAAAAGGAGAGTGCAAGAAAAGAAACTGTAAAGTAGAAGAGGAGGTTAATTTTAACTTTTTCCACGATTAATTACATGTGGTCGGGGAACCAGGCAAAAAAGCTCGTCCGTACAGCTGCCTTGAAAATACTTGTAGAAAAGACAGAGGGAAATCACATCACATCGGTGCAAAAATGAGTGAAGTCAAGCAGCGAAGCTAGGATCGATTATATTTTAGATCCTTCTTTGGATTATGTCGAGAACCTCAAGATGAATAGCAGGAGCACCCGAACAGATATGGCAACTGTATTCAATACACGGACGATAAATGTGCAAGATAGATTTTGACGAACAAAATTTCCTGGCCCGACACAGTGATTCAACCTTCTTAGCAGTAGATGCAGCTATGGATTCCACTTCAGATCATTTGAGTTAGTAAGGCTAAGGAGGCTCTTAATTTTTTGGAGATTATAGCTATCAGGGAAGTAAACAAATGGAAGAGAGTTTCTGTTGTGGAGTAGTTTTCGCACTGAAGATTATAAACGTGCTATGTTGGTTCCTAATCGACTTAACGCATCCAAAATATTAGGAACTTGGTAATCTTCTATTGAAAGCTGACTCCTTAGTATTCGGCTAACTGCCGACTATATTAACTGTCTATTAGTTCTACTAAACTCAAATTGAACTCTAAAGTACTCCTATGAACTTCTCAAGAACTTCCTGTTAACTCTTATTAATATAGTAGGGAGATTCCTTTATCTGAGGAATAGGTGTGTTTCCCCATAACAGTTTCACAAACGGGAAGTGCGAGAAAAGAAACTATTAAATTAGAAGTGGCGGTTATATTTAATTACTTCGGTAAAAGGGTGGGGCCTTGATGCTAATCTAGTAGCACACGTAAATACATGTGGTCGGGGAATCAGGAGAAAAAGTTTGTCAGAGTAGTTGCCAAGAAAATACATGTAGAAAAGACAGAGGGAAGACGCATCCTGTCTGTGAGAAGGTGACTTAAGGTGAAATGCCATGATTATTTATGGAAAGGATTTAACGCTTATAATTAATCGGACAAAGAGGATGTAGGTGAAACTTAGCACGTTTGAGTGCCAGGAGATTTTGATTAATCATTTTTATTTTTGTTCTCTTTAGTCATATTCAGATTCACAATGGCAGAATATACGCGGCAAATTTTAGGTTGGTAAAGCGGTTAATTCCAGGTTGGAATTGTAAAACAAGTACGCCCAGGTTGAGGTTAGTAAAGCTGAGGGTAGTAGAGTGGATACGCTTAAGTTGACAAAGAGAGTACTCCGAGGTTGAGGTTGATAGAGCGTGTACGCAATATTGAAGTGGGTAGAGCGGGTACGCACGTTGAGCTTGTTAGAACCGGTACACTCACGTTGAAGATTGTAAAGTTGAAACACCGATATTGAAGCTTGATTTTAGTAGAGCGTGCTTGATCATCTCGAGGGTGTTGAAGCGGGTACGCTGAAGTTTTAGGTTTTAAAAGCAGTTAAACCAATGTTAAGGGTGATAGAGCAAGTATGCACACATTGAGCCCTTTAGAGCTGGTGCATCCAATTTGAGGTTGGTGGAGCGGGTAGATGTTGGAAAAGAGGGTTCGCCCATATTGAGTGTTGTAGAGCAGATTCACTGAAGTTGAGGTTAGTAAAGAGTGTACATTCATGATGTGCTTATTTGAGTAATTACGCTCAGATTGTAAAGAAAGGATTTTCAGTTAGAGCACCGCAGAGCTTATAGGCCCAGTTTCAGTTTGGTAAATATGGGTACGTCTTGGCTTAGTTTGGTCAAGCGTGTACACTGAGGTTGAGGATCTGAAAGCGAGTAACATTGGTTTGAGTTTGATAAAGCTGCGCTTGTTAGACAGTATACTCTCATGTTGAAGATTGAAAAGCTGGTACTGCGAGTTTTTGGATGGGAGAGCAAATACGCGTAGGCGAAATAGCGGTTACGACTAGGTTGTGGTTGGTAGAGTTAGATGGCCCAGGTTGAGGTTGATAGAGCGGGTACGCCAATGGTAGAGTGGGTTCGCCTTGAGGATGCAAGAGTGTATATATCTAGGGTGATACCAGTAGAGGTCACCCGTCAAGACTGAGGTCGTCAGACCTCACACGGCCAGAATGAGGTTGGTAGAACTCTAAGAACTCACTCACCTCATATTATGTTGGTAGAGTTCGCATGGCCAGGCTGAGGTTGTTTGTGCCCCTGCTCAGGCTCTGGTTGTTAGATTATGCAGACTTCAGTTGACTTCCATACTACAGTACTAATAAAATGTAAAAATTACTGTGAAACAAAATGGCAGGAATTAACAAAAGTCAGTTAAGTGCTATACGTGAAACACGCTTGGGCGATCATGTCTCGAAAGAGACATGACTGATTGGGCAGAAGATTATCCCGCAGTAGGTTACCATTGATTTCTGCGGTAGACTGGTTGTCAGCCAAGGCCATAGAACCCAATCTGTCCTGTTATTTAACCCATAACTGGAAGGAAGAGACGGATTAATACCTTTCCCAAGGGTATTTGCGCGTAAGTGAATGCAATGAATTCAACTGGAATTCAAAAGTACTAATAAAATGTAAAAATAAAATTACTGTGAAACAAAATGGCAGGAATTAACAAATCGTCTTGCAATAAAGACGGTCTGGCATCTTCTACTAAAACAAATTGTTTTGAAGTCATATTAACTGCAAATTGCTCGTGATAAACTCAAATTCTAAGAACCTGATTCATAAATGTAACACAGACATCGTATCATTTCTTAACTTTCCAGAAAATCCCCGTTACTCAACAGAGTATAATATTTTGCTATAGGGCGTATCACATGGTTGAAATAACTGTTGATTTTTCCATCGGTATCAGGGTTTGATCCCAGTTAAACAGCTTTGATTTCGAATTTCAGATTTCCAATGCTGGCAATAACTCCCTCTTGTAAGTTTTTTGCAATATATCCTTCTTACCCTATCAGATAAGCCAAACTGAGATAATATTTACAAATAAAGTTAATTGGGGTGTGCGGGAGGTGTAACGGTTATCGGAGCGTGAAATGGAGTCAGAAGATCGTGTTTAAATGTAACGGATGTGCATTCCTTTCGCAATATTTCCGTTGAAAAAGTATAATTCGTCTCACCTCCCGTATATAGATAAAATAATCGGGTCGGCTGTGCTCTCTATTCTTAGTAAATCAATGATAACATTGAATTCAAAACCGTGGAGAATACGGAAAATCATTGCTCTACATTTCTCAAAAACGGTAATAACAATTCATGGAAGATGTGGAGAGACATGATCACCTATATTCTGAAAGGATAGCATATTTTAATGTAATTCTGGCTGTTCTATAAATTCGCTTTTTAAGTAGGTAGGATGTGCCTGCCTAGGTTCCTAATATCGGTGCGCACTTAGCCATGTTGCTTCGATAGAGTTCGTAAGCCCAGGTTAAATATCAGGTGGCTCAGAAGAAACCAAACAATTTCAAAATTAGTAACTCCTTTATTTTTAAACTTTGATTTTCAATAATATAGTACTATAGAGAGGCTATCAGTTAAGTACCATACTTGATACAGGCTTTGGCGAACATACCTCAAAAGAGACATGACTGGGCAGAAGATTATCCTGCAGTAGGTTGCCATTACTTTCTACGGTAGACTGGTTGCCAGCCAAGGCTATAGAACTCAATCTGTCCTGTTATTTAACCCATAACTGGAGGGAAGAGACAGATTAATACCTTTCCCAAGAATAATTGCGCGTAAGTGAGTGCAAGGAATTCAACTGGAATCCGAACTCGGTCCCCCGATTTCTCGTTCCGAGCCGATAACCATTGCACCACAACGCACATAGAAAATAAATTCTCAGTACTTGAGAAAGATTATCTATATATATAAAAGGCAATCTGTAAGTCTGTGTGTGACTGTTCCCTATGCACGCCTACATTTTTAAGCTACGCCATTCAAACTTTCTAGGGACACATATCTATAGGGAAGCCAGGTCGACACTCACTTTTTGAGTTTAAGTTCAGAAATTTTCCCTTTCGCACTTTTTGGCCAATGGACACGATTATTTACATTTGCTCCGTTATACAACTAAGATCTAAGATGGTTGCTAGATTACGTCACAGAAATCAAATCACAAGTGTCAAACGCGACTAAGATATATTTTATTAAAAAAAAATGAGCCTTTATATTTAATTTTAATTGTATTTGATTTTTATTCCAACATTTTATTTCCGTAAAACATCTAAGATCTATGATGGTTGCTGAATTACGTCACAGAAATCAAATCATACGTAATCAAACGCGACTGAAATATATTTTATTAAAAAAAAAATGATCCTTTATATTTAATTTTTATTCCGACGTTTTAAAAACTCATTTGGTCAACTAAAAAATGTGAATACTTTTCCTCAAAATTTTTAAGCAAAAGAAATATTTAAAAAATGTAGGCGTGCATAGGGAACAGTCACGCACAGACTCACAGATTGCCTGCTATATATATAGATTATATCTTAAGTGTTTGCAGCGAATTTAAACGTATTAAAATGTTCTGAGTTGCACGGGCAACGCCGGGCTATGATGCTAGTGTCTCATTAGTGGCGTTTATTTTCACCTTTGCATAAACGTACTCTTTCTAATACATTTTCCTTCACTGTATTCCAGGCATAAGTGTTTTATGTCTGAACGCTGTTCTCCAGCTTTTGGTGAGTCTGGGGCTTGTTGGCATAAGCTTTTCTTTGAGATGGACCCATAGGTGGGAACTAAAGCTTGTCAGTCCCGGAAAAGGTGGTGGTGATTTTATGCAGCAAGCGTGAGAGATTAATCTTTTCCGCAAAATTTGCCTAAGAAGATATAGTGAGCCTTCTCGTCTTGACCAGTTGCTGCATCTTGTACGGAAACAAGTTGATGCTTTTAAAAATTCGTTGGAGTGACCCCTAAGAGATTCAAACCTGTCGAGACCGCATTTGAATTGATGCGCTCGGAACTTCTTCAATGCTATCTGTGACTTTCTCTCAACTACCCCTCACCTGGAGAATCACTTACATCATAATGGCGACAATATGCTCGTTGGGTTTTAATTGTTGATACTTGGTTTTAGTAGAAAGTGCCGTTCAACCAATTTTAAACTGACCTTGTGTCACATTCTGTAACGATATGGGCGCATTAAAAAGCAGTTTTACCGGGAGAGTTTTGAAATAATATTAAACTCAAGTTTCAAGGGACCACTCCCCATTCGGTATCTCTTCTTCGGGAGAGGGTCGGTTGGGGTAATTGCCTGGCGTCTCACTTTAATCTGATCATGTCTCACATTCGGTATCGATGTGAGAGGACAGAAAATTCACCTAAGGTTTGGGAGAAAGATTAAACTACTTTCGTTCATCGTTCCGTCATTTATTTTTTGTGGTGTTATGGATATTAGCTTGGAATAAGAAGTCGAAGACACGTGTTCGAATCCGTTGCATTCACTTTCGCGCAGATACCCTTGGGAAAGGTATTAATCCATCTCTTCTTCCTTCAGCTATGGGTTGAATAGCAGGACAGATTGAATTCTATAGCCTTAGCTATAGTCTACTGCAGAAAGTAATGGCAATCTGCTGCAAGAAAATCTTCTACCCAGTCAGTGATGTCTCTTTCGAGACATGATCGCCGAACAGTGTATCACGTATGACACTTAACCAACTGGCTGAATATTCAGTAACCTCTTTATAAGGTTCCCGAATGAAAAATAAATAATATTAATAGAGAAAGAAAGTATTAAAATTGTATACTCCTTGCTGACTTTTGGGCTACACTGTACAAACACATCATTTGCGAAAATTTGAAGTTTCAAGATTTAGATGATTATAGCTCCTCACATCTTCACTTTCGTTTACTTTCTGTAAACTTGCTTTGTCATATATATATATATATATATATATTATGGGGAAAGAGAGCAGAGTTTTTTCCCGTTGTCTTTGAATTCAATGTTTTCGTTCACTTTGAGTGGTTGTCAAACAAGACTAGAAAGTCCAGATGGCCCTGCTATTTAAATAAAAATGTTGTTGGGAGGAGATTGATTCACACCTTTCCTATATCTTTCATACCTTTTTACTGCTAAATAAACTCAAACTTACTCAGCTGGAAGTTGAACCCGGCACGCAAATACCATTTTCCGAAATTGCTAACCATTAGTTCATTCGCTGTTCATGTCAGTTTCATTCTTTGACAGAAGAAAAATGTATATACGTATTTTTTACTATTTAATAATGTCTGTGAAAATCATGTATATAAAGTGACTTGTTCTTTTTTTTATTTTTACTTATATGTAAAATGTTATCACGTGGTATTTCGTCAAAAATTTGAATGTTAAAAATCGTTTTTTTTTTCTTAATTTGAAGTTCTGCATTTAAAACAAAATAAAGATATTAAAATAATATTAATTTTTTTTTATATTTTCGTCGGATTATTAAACTTTTTTATTATATAATCATTCAAAAAGAAAAAAGAACCGAGAATTAAACAAAAATTACAAATGCTCATTACACACAATCAAAAAGGTGCCATAGCTCACTTGCGAAAGACTTTATGACTAACATTCATGGTTGGTAAAAAAAAAACTAGTCTATTTGAACGAGTGTCTAGAATGAAGCTAAGTTTTCACAACCCATTTCCTCTACAAGTAGTCTATTCGTACCCTTATAAAAACTGCCAATATATTTTGATGTTATGTGATATCCTTTTGATGTCTCCAAAACAAACTGCTTTCCTTTAATCACCATAGAAAAACTTTCCTGCCAGCCGTCAGCATGGTTAATGCAAGAACAACACACTGCACCTCCGTGGCCTCACTTTTTCAACCGGAACAAATATATCGAACTTATAGCCGCATATACTGCGAGAAAGTTTAGGCCACTGTGTAGGGCCAGAAAGTTTTTTTTTTCGTCTAATTCATCTTGCACATTTATAAATCTACCATTCATCCGTGCATTGAATACTGTTGTCATATCTGGTCGGGTGCTTCTGCTATTCATCTCGAAGTTCTCGACAAAATACAAAGAATGATCTGCAATATAATCGGTCCTGACTTGGCATTTCGACTTTGGTCACTTACTCACCGACATGATGTGGCTTCTATCTGTCGGATAATATGTATATTTAATAATAATAATAATAATTATATATATATATATATATGTGTGTGTGTGTGTGTGTGTATTTAATAATAATAATTATATATATATATATATATATATATTATGCATTCAGTCAGTTAAGTGCCATACGTGAAACACGCTTGGGCGATCATGTCTCGAAAGAGACATGGCTGACTGGGCAGAAGATTATCCCGCAGTAGGTTGCCATTGCTTTCTGCAGTAGATTGGTTACCAGCCAAGGCTATAGAACCCAATCTGTCCTGTTATTTAACCCATAACTGGAAGAAATAGACGGATTAATACCTTTCCCAAGGGTATTTGCGCGTAAGTGAATGCAATGAATTCAACTGGAATTTGAACTCGGCTCCTTCTCGTTCTGAGCCGATATCCACTGTACCACAACGCACATTATGCATTACTCTTCAGAAATTAATTGAGTTCCTTCGTTGACTGGCGTGTGTATATACTGCTAATATACAACAAGTTAAAATTTCTTTTTTCTGGTTACATGCGCTTGTGGCTTAGTGGGTAGCGGACTCGAACTGACACAAAATTGGTCTAGTTTCGATCCATGCCAGAAGCAAGTAGATGTGCCGAGGCACACTGATGAACTGTGATACATCGAAACAGGCTTGTATGTGGATGGCTGATATATATAGAGAGAGAGAGAAAGAGAGAACGTTCGCTTTCTGACCATGAAGCCCGGGTTCGAATCTCGCCCTGTTCGATTGTCAAGAAGGTGACTTCTTGATGTTATCGGTCGGGATATGAGGCGATCCCAGGGTGCGGCACGTTTGGAAAGTGCCTAAAAACCATACCAAGGGTTGATCCAAGCACTGTGAGTTAAATTGGGTAGACGCGTTTTCTTTTGAAAAGTCGGCGATGGTTGTGCTAGCTAGAAGTCACAAGTCATCGTGAGCGAGGGTTTGAGCGTCCTGGCCTTGTTCAAACTATTTTTCACACTAGATAACGTGCTCTCTCCCAGAAACTGTAACTAAGGTCCGCCCAGTATAAACAGGGGGTTGAACAAACACAAGTGTGTATGAGCAGGCC